>JANHZU010001769.1:466288-488685 GCA_032468055.1 Acrochordus granulatus
TTTTCTCCGCTCCATTGTATCAGCCAGTTCTCTTCCTTTACTTGTCATAGTATCAGCATTCAAGGTTCCTACTCTCACCTCCACACTTCTACCCTTTATCTTCTCCTGCTTTCTCTGGGCACTCTTACCCCCTCTCTTTCTCCTCCTTTGTCCAACAGTAGCAGGCTTCCCAGAAGTACCCTGTTGGTTAACAGTACTGCTGGCGGTTGTTGGTAACCTGGGCCTTGACCGATCCAGTATGGAAATCTGTTCATTCACATATTAAGTCGGCATAGGTTTTACGCCGGATGCCTTTCCTGATGGAACCCTCCCCATTTATCCGGGCTTGGGACTGGCACTAGGGCTACACTGGTTATCCTCAGTGGCTGGGTTACAGTTTACATCCTTTATTAAAAAAAAATATTCCAGAGAGCAAACAGTAGATAGAGTGAATTAACTCCAGCTACAGTGACAGCAGAGGTATCAGTATGGCATAAAATTTTGTGTGCTTTTTAATTACCCAGGTTTAACTGTCTGAAAAAGAACATTTCAGCTCATGTAGCTATTCTTAAATTAAAGTACTCTGGTGGAAGAAGCTACATTTACTCAAGTTTCCTTCTTGTGCAACATCTTTTTGCATCAGAATCTCCTTGAGACCTTTGACAGTTTCTGGGGCCTTTACTGATAGCCTGATAGTGGATGAAAAGGGAAAGTTTTGTTGTTTGTAGTGATAAGTTTTGGAACAACCAAAGAAAATTTACTCAGTGTTGTCTTTGTTGCTTGTATTAAACTGTCACACGTAATTGGAGAGCCAAAGTTTTGGCCAGGAAACGTGCCTTTGATTCATTCACATACTTGCTAGTACCCAGCTCAGGGTATTACACAACTGCAGAAATAATTTTAAGAGTTACAGGCAAGCCCAAGGTTTTCATATTTCCTTGTTTTGTTCTGGTAAGGTGTTGTGTGCCCTGACTGTCATGGAGGTCCTTTTATAATTTTTCTTTTTCTTCAAAATTAAACCATAAACCCATTCATTCAAGAATGGAATTTAAGTAGGTCTTCCAAAGATCTACTGGTTTTGTTGTCACCACTAAACCCTTTCTTGATTTGGAAACTATTTTGCTTTTCTTCTCTATTTTTTTAACAGGTCTGTGGTAACATGACTTGGTGGAATGTGGAGAAGGTAAAGAACAGCAGTCATTTTTTTTATGCATTTAGACAAGAAACTGGAGTCAGTTTGGTGTAGTATTAAGGCATTAACCTAGCAACTGGGAAACCAAGTTCTAGTCCCGTCTTAGGCACAAGTCAGCTGGGTGATCTCAGGCCAGTCACTCTCTCTCAGCCCTAACAAGCCAGCACTGGCAGATCACTTCTGAAATCTTCCCAAGAAAACTGCAGGGACCTGTCCAGGGAATCTCCAGAAATCAACCCTAACTCAAAGGCACACACACAAAAAATAATAGAAATAACTTCTTTCAGATAACTGTAAATGAGTTGTCAATAGGATCCTTTAATTTAAAGTTACAGTAGGATAATTTATATTTTAATAACATTTATAGGCTACCAATCCTTGCCTTCCTAGCAATAAAACTATATACATTAGTTGGATGTTGAGTCATAGCAACTGGACTTCTTTTCTTGTCAGTTAGAAATGTTTCACTACTTATTCCAGCAGCTTCTTCAGTCAATATTTCTAACCAACAAGAAAATAAGTTCAATTGCCATGACTCAACCTCCAGACAATTCTATCTGGATGACTGAGAATCTGCATCAATATATATATTAGCTTCTCTCTCTGATACATAGTTTTCTTTCCTCAGACCTATCCACACTTCTAAATTCTAAATTGAGCTCCTTTTTCTGTTTGAAGTATAAACTGAGAGGAGATGCCCTGAGTTTCCAGGTTTTGAGTGTCAGTTCTAGCATCCGATTATCATTTAAGATACTTGGGTCTTCCAAAGAACCTAGTTTAGAATTATGGTACCTCTCCTTTTCCAACTTAAAATGATGGAAATCCACACTACTGGTTTGGTGTAATTTTGGCCATTTAAAATCTGATGCCAGGACTATTTCATTGAACAATATATGTTGATTATTAAGACCTATAAATGGGCAAAAGGCTGAGTACCTGCCCTTCACTGCAATAAATAAACCAGCCTATCTTTTAATATGCGGAATGAACAGCTGTAACTTTTTGTTTGCCCCAATATTTTTTCAACAGAATATCTCAATTGTTCTCTATATGAAGAAATATGAAAGCAATGTATATATCCCATTATGTTTTTAGCAAATAGTAGTTCTTCTTTTCTATTGGGAAGAAGAACATATATCTAAAGAGACTTCTATAGAAAACTTTAATTTGCTATTCAATCTTCAAACAGTGGACATTTTAGCAAAGAAATAAGCTAAAGCCCTTGAAAAAAAAAGCTTTGTTAAATAATATAAAACTAAATCAGCTGTTGGCTGGCAATATACAAAGAACACAACTTTTAATCTGGAAAAGAAATTCAACTATAAATAAAAATATACAGTCTTCAAACAAATATCTGTTGATTTAATTTTCCTTTGTTTCAAAATGAATATGTACTGAATTCTTCACACACAAACAAATATAACCCTTTTGCTCTTAAAAGCATTAAACTGTACAAAGGTTTGTGAGGAAAGCATGGATACAATGGTATTAGACTGTCTAGAAATAGAGCTTTCCAGATTTTAAATCAAGTACTTGACTACAGGCTCTACAGATTCAGGAGATTTAACACAGAGCTCACTGCTGGAAAAAGTAATCCATGATTAGACTAATTGAAAGATGAAGAAAAAGGAGGTGGTGGTGGTGGGAAGAAAAGAATTCCCTAAGAAGCCAGACTGTTTCTTTCTTGTATCATATGAAACATATTTTATATGGGAAATAAATTGCTCATATAAAATAAAAAGGTAAAGGTTTCCCCTGCCAGTTGTGGTTGACGCTAGAGGGAGGTGCTCATCTCTGATTCATAGCTGAGGGAGCCACATTTATCCAAAGATGCTTCCATGGTCATATGGCCGGCATGACAAAATGCCAAAGACTATATAGTTTCTCCAAGATAATCTCTGTGACTCTCTACAGTGGCAAGCTGGAAGAAAGTTTTGTGGAATGAATTATAAATATTAAAATATTATTTAATACTTAGAAACTCATTGTTCAATAGGGGGAATTTATAATATAAAAATACATGTTCTGTTTCCAGATAATCAAGAGATCTATTTATCTACTTGCTTTTTTACATGCTTTCAAAGTGCTCGGGTGGCAGGAGCTGGGACAAGTAATGGGATCTCACATTATGTGGCTATGTCTGGATGTTGAACTGCCAAGCTGCTGACCTTCCGACCAGCAAGTCCTGTGTCTTAACTGCTCAGCCACTGTGCCCTTGGACTGGAAAATTTAACTGAATGTGGAGCATTATTTTAATTGAAAGTCAATGATGAAACCAGTCTGATGAACCTTATGAAGAAGGGAGGCAGAATGCAGCCTGGTTTTCAGTTGCTGTGGTTTATTATTAGGGCAGGGCATTTAGAACAACACAGATACTCCTTTTTTTAGTTACCTATTTTAGGAACCATGATCCTATGTTTCTGGGTTGAACTCTACGTAGGCAAACTATCTAGGAGATTGTTTAAAAGCAGGGCATCTGGATGGCAAACAAGTCAGCAGTTCAGCAAGTTCACTCATCCTCTTGAGTGCAGATGCTGGACTCATTTTCCTTACCAAGACTTTTTAAAAGACAGAAATCTTTGAAGCTGAGAGCCAGTCCTTCTCTGCCTCTAGTTTTCTACATCAACTCTTCCATTAGTCCATCACAAACTGGAAAAATAATAAAACAGCAAGTGACCTCACCTCCACGATTCAGAAGCAACAGCAGCTTCTCTGTGAATGTTTTGATGTTAGAGTGCTTCTTCACAGTAACCATGATCACGCTATGCTCTGGAACTAAGAAACAAGAAGAGGGTTTATTAGAAATGTCTGCTTCTCTATCTTTCTGCTTTATTACTATCTTCAGAACCCACAGCTGACTGAAGCACATCCCACTTTGTTTATCTGGGCTGAATTTAATCCTAGGTTTGTTATCCTCAAGGAAGTGACAGAGTTCTTTAAGCTGTAAGTTCAGCCATCTCAATATTAAATCCTTATCATTCTGGGCTAACCAAGGCTGCCTGGGAGACATGTGATTGAGTCTTGTTGGCAGTGATTGCATCTTTGAGAGGGACCAGTTCTGCCAACCTTTAAAAGAGTCAGCAATCTGCCCTGTCCTCAAGAAGCTATTCCTAGAGTCAATCATTTTGGATAAACTGCGCCCTATCTACAATTGTTCCTTTTTAGAGAAGGTGATTGCCTTGCAGCGTCAGAGGACCCTGAATGAAGCAGATTATCTGGATCCTTTCCAGTTGGATTTAGGTAATGTATCGGACTGAAAGTGCGTTAGTTGCATTTGTGGATAATATCTGGAGGGAACAGAATGGGGTAGTGCATTCATCTTTGCTCTCTTTAATCTCCCAGGTACCTTCAATAACATCAATTGCAGTATAATTCTGGACTGACTCAGGGGGCATGGTGGGATAGGAGATGGGAACACAATGTTATGATGGTTTCTCCTCTTTCCTCCAGGACTCTTCTTGTATGGGATGCCTCAGGACTTGACTTTCTCCCCATTCTTATTTAATGTCTACATGAAGTCATCAGGTAAGGTATTCAACAGTATGGGGTGAAGTATCATCAGTATGCCAATATGATATGACCTCTGACCAGCCAAGAAAAGCTATTGAGGTTCTGTCTTCATGCCTGAAGATTGTGGGGGTCTGGATGGGAAAAAACAGGCTTCACTTCAATCCTAGCACAAAAAAGCAGAGGTTTGGGTGTTAAGACTCTCCTGGATCATGTAATTTTCCATATTTAATTCTGGATGGGTTGCACTACTCCAAACTTGGGAGTCTTTCTAGACTTCCATCTGAAGAAGAACAGATGTAGCCATGGCCAGGGCTCGTTTATATAGTTTTGTGTTGTGTACCAATTGTACTCTTTTCCTGAATTAGTTGGTTGCTTATGCTTTGGTCACCTCCCAAGTGGATAACTGCAATGAACTATATATGAGTCTTTAAAAGACAACCATCCAACCTGATTATGGCAAAGCTTGTAGCTATCTCTTTATGCAATCATACCCTGAAATTTTTATCAATCTGGAACTCATAATTGCACCTATTTTTTATTTGTACAGCTCTAAAAATCAACAGCACTATTTTAAAATGTGTGTTTTTGTCATTGAGTCCAGGAGTCAATTGATACACAGAACCTCAGCTTTTGAGACCATCCTTTCTCAAAAAACAGAATAGGTAACTCTACCTCTCATTTATATATTTACATAAAGTACTTGTATTTCTTTACTGTTTTAATTTCAGAATTGGCAGTCTGCTTGTACAATGTTCATGAGGACTTACACCAGACTTCTCCAATCTGAATATGCTCCAAGAGGCTATTTGGAAATTATGGGAATATTGGACTAATATATTTTAAAAGAATGCTGTTTTAACAAAGGTTAGCTGTACTTGAAGACTTATTTTGTGACAAGTAAGCTGAGATGTCTTTAACTTTCTAGTCAGCAAATGACATCTAAATAACTAAACAGCCAAAGTTATTCCCACAAATATTTTTTAAAAATGAACTAACTACCACAAACTACTAATTACTGCAGCAAATATGAAGCATCTAGAAAGAGCTCAGCCAATGCCCCACAGTGGTAGCCCACCGATATTTCTTCTCCTTCTGGAATCAACGTCATTGGGCGTGACTTTTACAGAAACTGCAAAGATGTAGCAACAGATGATGATATGCTCGACACTGCCGGTAGCCACCTTTTCTGTAAAATACTGTTCTATCTGCTGTTCTTTGTTTTGCATTCCATCCTAAAATCAAATGATTAAATCTGAAGACATTAAAGAAGAACCAAGAAGACGGCCTTTTCTCACACTTGAAAGGAAGATTTTTAGCAGGATTTTATTAAGGTTTTGCTTTATATCAGAGGTTTCTATGTTTGATTTCTTGACATTGCTCTATTGCTTTTTAAAACTGTTAAAAAATATTGATATTTTCTTGGTACTTTTGAAAATGTAGGAACTATTTGTAAATATGTTTATGAGTAAGACTTTGATGATGATTTATTTTGATCTAGAATCCCCTTCGCTTTCTGTATATACGCATTCATTGGCATAGTGACATAGCAGAAATATCATGTGTACGTGTGCAAAAACAGGAAGAGAGAGTGAGCAAATATTACTGATCTTTTTTTGTTTTTATAATGGCTCCAAATATTTTAGGCAGACATTTAAAATAAATTTTAATTAAATACTCTGCTTCCATCAATCAGTTAGAATAAGGTTACGAGAGTAAATGAGGCCCAGGGAACTCTGGAGTATGTACAAAGCAGATCACTAAGGCTTCTGCCAAGGAAGTTCATGTACCAACCTAAAGTAGCTGGACATAAAACAGACTTTTCAGACATTAAAATCATGGTTTCAGAAGATTTACAAGATAAAGTGTTTCATTTAGCCACAAACACACAACAGCACAATAAAGAGACTGAGGATCTTTTAATGAGTGCCTAATTAGGAGAAGTTTAACTTTTCCACTGTATCCCAAACAGAAAAGAATAATTCCCAAAGCTGTGTAGTCCTGCAGGTGGAACTGGGCAATTTCTAATTAAGCAGCATAATAAGGAAGAAAATAATAAAATGGCAAAGAAAGTGAATTTGATCAGGTCACATGAGTAATTCTATGTCTGCAAAGGGGGAAAAACCCTCATTATTACCATCCAAATACTCATGATGGTTTTCCTTATCTATAAGGCAAGCTGCTGAATATAGTAAGTAGTTTTTTTATTCCTTCCCCCATTGAAATGAGGCAATATGGGATGGCATCATTTGTAAATGCACTAAGCAATTAAGATGTGACAGCTAACATGTGACAGTACGAGAACTTGTTAAATTGCTTGGGATTAAGAAGCAAGCCAACATGACAGTGTATTTTGTCCTGTTTTGTTTTATTATTATTTTTTAAAGCTTGCAATCACCACCAGCCAGAATAAATTAAGCTGCTTCCCAAAAGGTTTAGCCTGGCCAGAATGATAAAAGAATGAGCATTCCAGAAGAAAGTGCTATCCAGTAGAGTATCTTTGTAAGAGGAGACTCCAAAGCTTCTACGCTTAATGAGATTCACAAGGCACAGCAAGGGATAAGCAGAAAATCTGCCACTCACTAAAAGGAGGAAGATGCCTGGTTAACTGCAGAATTATGCTGACAAGAGTCTTGTGAAGTGCTCCTACCCTTAAAGCAAAGGTTCCTGAAGTCTTAACCCATGCAATCCAGGCTTTTTACACACCAGCAGGGCTGTGAAATGCTATTATAAAATGGAAGGTGGTCCTGATATAAGCAGAGCTTCTATGTTATCCCAGCATCCCAGCTATACAGCCTTTGCATGTGGAGAAATTTTAATGAGAAATTCCCTTAATAAAGCAATTTTATATCTCTAAATTAAAAGAGTTTTGGGGAGAAAAGTATATGTAGGAAAAGGACAAAAAGGTGACAATATCCTAAAGTGATTCAGGTGTGGGTGGGGAGGAACAGACTCAAGCTCAATTTTGCCAAGACTGAGTTTTGTGACTGTTTGGATCCCTTTGTCTTGGATAGGGTAGGACTTCCTCATTCAAGATTAGAATGCAACTTGGGGGTCTTCCTGAATTTACAGCTATTGCTTGAAGAGCAAATGATCAGCTGGAATTAGGAAGCTTTTGTACAAGTTTGTCTGTTCCTAGAATGGCCCCATTCACATTCTAGTCACCTCATGGATGGACTAGTGCATGAACTCTACATAGGACTGCCCTTGAAGACCACTCAGAGTTTCAGCTGGTTCAAAATGCAGTGGCATATGGATACATTATTTGAGAGACCACATGTTTCTACTCATCCAGTAAGACTGGGAAGAGTACAGATGTTCTGGATCTGTTCTGATAAACAACGTTTTCTGGTGGGACCCAAAAACTTACCTTTTCTGCTACAGTATGTGTCCTCTGGAATAGCATCACCCCAGTAATTTACATGGCTTCCACCTTACAAGAGTTCCCCAAGTCTTGTAAAATATGGTTGTGGCCCAAGTTTGGGGTTAGATTAGTTGTTAAGTCTGTGGCAGATTTTGTTATGTAACCAGTGTGTTGTGTGGGCACATAAGTTCTTTTCTTTTAATTACGTAAGTACCCAAAGTCATTTTAGATTTTGGCAGCTTCCTCAATCTAAATAAATAATAAACAAACATTCCAAATAAAATCAATACAATCATTCTGGCTAAACCAATCATTTATCTCACTGAATAACCTCTTGGATTTCTTTTATCCTCTTTTTCTGAGTGCTTATCCTCAATTTTATAGAATGTGAAAGTGAAAGCCAACCTCTTGGGGTAGATTGACTGTTGCTTTACCCAGTTAAGCACCAGATTTCATTTATGGTAGCCTAGTTGTAGCCAGAATTCAGAAATTATCTAGGAATTAAACCACCTTGTGTGGGCTTGGGAAGACTCCGGGAGGCAGTGCAAGACAGGGGGGCCTGGCGTAACGCAGTCCATGGGGTTGCGAAGAGTCGGACATGACTGCGCGACTGAACACAACAAAAACCACCTTCTAAATAACCTTCAATGACATTATAAAAGTACAGTGCCTTTTCCCCCAGTTTTGCCTTTGCAGAAATGGGATGACATAGGAGAGAAACATTCACGACCCTGCTCAACTTTTGGATAATTTATCAGATGCTCTGAGGATACTCTGCTGTCATACCGATGTTGACAGTTTATCACAGGTGAGATTGGCTGGTGAATTCAGGGACAAACGTAAGCTTCCTTAAGAATATCTGCTCTCCTACTTTCAGAATTCCGACTGTTTGCAAGTTAGCATATGAGAGAGATACAAATTCCACATTAATTGAAACCCCAATATAATCTCAGTTGGAAAAACTTCCACCACTGACCTGGAATGTGAAGATTAAAAGCCAGAAGAACATTAATGAACAAATCAGGCAGCTGGTCTGTACTATCTGATGGTAATCCATCTTCAATCACATCTAATAGGAACTGAATAAATTGGGAATTGAGATGCTCTGTGGAAAAAAAGTACATAGATATTGCATTTTTATGTGGACTGGATTAATTCTAACATGAGATAGATATTAGCCTTATTGATTTAAAGCCACTCATTCATGAAGCTAGCTGGCACATGATTAAGCTGGTGAAATATGTAAGTGATAAATTACCAGTTTGTTTGTAAATCTATACCATGAATTCAGATCTCTTGTGAAACATATCTAGAGTAGAGCATAGGGAGAGCATAATTTATGGGGGGTGATTGATATGCTCTAGGGGGAGGCTACTGTTTTTCTTGTATCCCCATGAACATATGCAATTCTATTTTTCTATTTGAAAGGAAAAGGATTTGGAGAGATTGGAGATTAACTGAATTTCCTACCTTCTGCCTGAAGGCCAAACTCTATTCCTGTTACTCCAGATTCAGCAACAACCCTCACTCCAAAATTGAATCTTACATTATTGAGGAACAGACTTCTTGAAAGCTATCTGTATGCCAGGGATAAAGCTCTTTATCTACAACATCACAGGCACACGTATTTACCAATCCTACAATAGTTTGTGTCGTTATAATTAAGCCTAAATTTAGCCACTATCATTGTTTGCTATGTCTATTGTGAAAGCTTTACATGTTATGTGAAGAAGAGTATCTGAAGAAAACAACTGTAGGATCACACCAAGATAAAGCAGCAAAGCCAAAAAAGCAGTGACATTTGTTTACTCTTTCATATTGTCCAGCTTGGCATATGTTGCTCCCAAAATTCCAAGGAAATTTGATGTCTTCTTCAATACTTCCTGGCTGCCTCAAAGCTACTATCTATTCTGCCAGGCAAACAGTTTGATGGAATAGGGCTATCTGGATCAGTGTTTGGAAGATAAATTAATGATTTTTTACTTGCTGGCAGTGAAAATGTAAAACAATTACAATCAGGTATTTCATCGCTGTTTTTAGTTTGGTCTTTGAAAAACTTTTCTTTCTGGTTAGTAAGTTGCCCTATGTTATAAACTGCCCTTTGCTTTTTCAAAAGTGTCCCCAAAATCTACCATGTTCTTTTTATATCTATACACAAAAAAATACTTTTAATTCTAATATAGTATTAGAAATTTATTTATGGCTCTTCTATGCTGCTTAGTGTTTTTTTTTTGGCCTAGATTCTCTTGATGTTGTGTATGGATTGAACTGATAGATTAAAAATATAACACATGCATTTAAAGTACAGTGCAAAAGTTTAAAGAACATTGGATCCATTCTATAGCTTGTTCTAGAAGTCCCTAAAGCCTACCAGTTAACCAGATGCTATCATAAGTTCTTATTTGCATAGTTTCTGGTAAGGATGTAAGTAACTTTATCATACTTCAGGCACTTTCCCAGGTAGTAAGAGAGATCTAGAAATATTTTTGCAGGAAATTTGAGCATACCTAGAAACAATGAACTCAACACACAGAGAAAATTAGATAAGGTTTCATTCCCTGCTCTCCTAACTTTTTATAAGCTTTTTGATAGCTGTCTCCCTTTAATTATAGGGAGCGTACAAGAGAATTTAATCCTATTAAGTGGCTGTTTGCCACCTACTTCTCCATATGTTGGAAATCATTCTCACCATAGTGATGGTATGGTAGAGGTTCTCCCATACAAAATATCATTGCCAGCACCAGTGCAGAATAACACATCTTCTGATGGTCTGGGGGAAAAAAATCACAGCAGCTTAGCTCTAATAATATTGCCATGGTAAAGTGTCATGTATTCACTCCCTCAGACACCATCATGTTTTTCTGTAGAATTAGTCTTCCATGTTGGACATTCATACAGCCACAACTGAAAAGTACGTGTAACAGGTGCATAACCCCTCACATATGCACATTTTAAATTCTTACATATCTCAATATGAGGAGATAGTGTATATTAGGCCACAACAACTACAAGGAAGACTTGAATGTAAATGCTCTATAATATATATCAGTTTAAACAGCAGCATCTGAAAGTTAAAGGAAACAATTTTCTTTTGGACAGGCATTTCTTGTCATGCACAAAACTAATAGCTTACCCATCAAACCCCAGTTAAATTTTGTCTGCAAACAGGGCTGGAAGATGACAGCAAAACAAACACTTTGCACACAGGTCTCTAAACAAAGCTGGACAAAATTCTCCCAGAATAGGTTGCTACCAGCCAATGCCGACCTTTATGGGCTAAACAGATGACTGTCTGAGAGTTGGTGTACTTCATCATCATATGCTCCTAAATTGATTATGGCTTCATAGACAATTTCCTCTGTCTCTCTAGCCAAAGGAATAGTTCCTCTCCAGTACATTAAAGAGCAGTTCCCATTCAAGGATCTAGCAATGTCTTGGAATGCCCTACACTAGCTTATGCTATAATAAAATCAATTACTATAAGCATTTCCTATCACTCTTTTATCAAGCATTCAGATGGCATATTTCTATTTTAAACTATCCTTCAAAAAACTTTTTAGATCATTAGCTGGTTAAACAGGTAAGGTTAGTAGATGGATTCATGACATGGCTAAGAAACTAGCTCATATTCTAACCCATCTGCATTTGCTGCAAATATAAAGAATAATTAACTTAGCTGTTTTTGGCTAGGCAGAAACTGTGGCAACTTGGTCAGTAGCCTTTTCCAGATGGATCTTAAAGTTTAAACTCTTACAAATTTATTCACAATCTTTTTACAAAATAAGGTATGGCAGGTAGAGGAAGTTAATGCTCCAGACTGCATTCTTGGTAAAGATTTGTTTTATGGCACCAAGTGGAAGTTTGAGAGCTGATTCTGAACATATGGAATGTTAGGAGGTTTATTTCACTCCTGCTGACATGAACCGCATCCCCACCCCCCTTGTTACTTTCTATTTTTATTCTGCTTTGACTCTTTTCACCTATTTTTAAACTACCAACTTCCAGCAGGAAGAAAAGCACAATAATTGAAAATAAATAAATAAAAATTAAAAACAGATCTCCATATGAATTGTATTTAATACGGGACAGATGTATCTGTCCCGTATTAAATACAATTAGCTATAACTTAACTGTTTTTCCTCGATCAGCCTAGGCAAGTATGAGTAGAAATCTTCTGAGATTCAGTAGCATTCCAGGTGTGCAGTTTTGCTTCCCTTCCAAAGCACATATGGATCTCATGCATCAACCTGTCCTAAGTCTCCTACTACGGCATAATTTTCACTTGCAGTGTCTATACATGAATGCTCCACAGAATCACAGCCGCTGTCTTTCCTGAATCTTAATTAGTTGGCATGTTCCAACAGGAGTTTATGTGAGAAATGCTGCATGAGAGGCACCTGGTCACCGTGAAACATACTCTGTCCTATTTATAACAGATCATTAAGCCAAGCAGAAATGTTTGAAGTCGAGGTATTATATGTAGTAATGAATAATCCAATTAAAGTCATTTAAGCAGAGACTGGTACTTAGGTTACGTCTGTTATAGGATGACTAACATAAATTTATCTGTGTCCTGTCCATTGTGGGTTTTTTTTACTCTGAACTGGTATGACTGTTCCTCTCCATCAATTGGCACTAGCAGTCAGACAAACATATACAGTACTATTTGTGGAAGGAGTGACCCAAATTTCTTGGAAATTTGAAAAGAGTTCAGAGAGGTCCCATGCTTTGGATACACTCCCTTTGTTCATATATGTACAGAATAAGGAAACTTGCTCTACTGTATACCAGCATTTTTCAAGCTTGGCAGTTTTAAGATGTATGGACTTCAACTCCCGGAATTCACAGAATGCTGGCTGGGGAATTCTGAGAGTTGAAATCCACACGTTTTAAAGTTACCTTGAAAAACATTGTTTTATACCATTCATCCACTCAGTATAGGGTATGCTATTTTAAAATTGTGACTGATTGGACTTTCCCCCAAAAGAATCAGCCTGGGAGAACAAGACTTGAGAAATTCATCTGAAAGTACTTCAAATATTTCACACAAAGAGGATGGTGGTACCTAATCTTCCCCTTTAGAAAAGGCAGCAGGTGTGTTGCCATTCATACTTCATGGAAAGGAGAAGAATGAATGTTTATTGAACAACCTGAATTCACAATGCTGACCCCACCCCCAGATTATTGTATTTACAAGTTATCCAATTTACATGCATATTTTTCCCAAGTAAATACTTCAATGTTACTTTATGAGTGGAAAATGATACATGTTAAAGGATTCTAGATTATTGTTGCCTGCCCAGAATACATTTATTTATTTGATTTTATCTTACCTTTATTACTTTGTAAATAACTCAAGGTGGTGAACATACCTAATACTCCTTCTTCCTCCTATTTTCCCTACAACAACATCCCTGTGAGGTGGGTTGGGATGAGAGAGAGTGATTGGCCCAAAGCCACCCAGCTGGCTTTCATGCCTAACATGGGACCAGAACTCTCAGTTTGGAGCCTGATGCCTTAACCATTATACCAAGCTGGGAACCAACATCTTGGCAGGGTGCATCATTCTTCCCCCTTGACACCTGTAGTGAATTTATTTTCCAGCTTTAAAACTAGGAAAGTTCTACAAATACTCATAGAGATGAAAAATTGGGGGTAATTTTAAATTCTACTCATTTAGGTTCTTGGATTAGGAATTCTAGTAATTAAAGATCACCAAGAATGACATAAAACCACTAGAAGTTCAGAAGATATGCAGCAAATACATCACTATTCCACAAGCGCTGAGTTCATTAATATGAAATTAGAAGATTTGTTTTAGTTAGTTAACTTTGAGGAAACAGACTGCCCCAAACAAATCTCTTTACAAAAGATGAGACTACTGCTGTACCATGGGTATATTGAAAAAGAGGGAGATAACAGACATTTCTACAGAGAAAACAACAATCAATGTATTTATTTTGAAGCTATAATACTGGCTTCAAAAGGGGACTCTGCTGCTGGTATCAGACCGAACCCACATAGCTGAGCCAGTTTTCAGAAGTGTCTGAAAAGTGCGTTTCCGACAGCACTGAGTCAACATCAACGTTTTCTGAACTTAACTACACAGTACACCTTATTTTACTTTACATGCTAGGAAAGAAAACAACAAGGAGAGAAAGGCTGAGGTTCAAGAAAGCAGCATTAACACTAAAGCGCTGTGTATATTCCAGTTAACGTAGAGACCGGATTACAACTGTTCTAGTTAACTGGGCCTTGCTGTGGCTTATAGAAAGCTTTCCAGAATAATATTTTAAAGCTCTGCAGCCAGCAGCATGACAGCAAATAAACTCCCTGGGGCAAATTAGCCCAAGAAGGAAAACTGAGCAGCAGCCATACTACCTACGTCAGCAGAATTGTTTTTACGTTTCATCAAAATCATTCAGAATCGAGTGTTCTGTGGAATGGCGACTGATGGCTTGGTACCCAACTCAGTTGCTTGAGAGTTAGTAAAGATAATCCAGGTCTCTGCTAGCCACAAAAAGGATTAGACACTCTACAATCTATCAGAAGATGGATCAGCCTCAATTCCCAAGTTGCAAGCATTGACATAAGCTTCCATCATGGCACCATGCAAAGTTATTTTTCATAAGAAATCCTGTTTACAACTCTTTGTCAGCAACAGGGGGGAAAATCGTCCAAGCACTGAATGACAAAATAGCTCTTAGAAAGAAATAAAAGCAGTGTAAAGCACTTGCCATCTTTTGCCACTTATTCGTTGCTACAGCGTTCACAGTCCTCTTTCTTTGAAAATTGTTATTTCAAATGAGCTGTCATTTGTACATCAATGAGAGCTGTGATAATTTTGGCCATCAAAAAACATGTTCCAATCAAGATAAGGTTCGCTAACACATTAGCAGTGATGGATGTAAGATAGATGTAACTCATAGACTCGTTTTGATTAGAAAATAAATAGGGCAAGGTGCAAAAGAAAAGACACATTTTTCCAAAATGGATACCTGGCCATGTGTGGGATTAATACTGTAACCTCATGTGTCCCTCTGTTGATAGATTTGACTTGCTGGGTACCAAAAAGCCAGGTTAAACTATAACAGCAGTAGCAATAGTAAGAAGATGGAGGTGATTCTACTGCTTCCATCAAACAGATGGAAGATTCCTCTACAACGAAGTATCAAGAGCCCAGCACAAATGCAAAAACAACACAACCTGAATATTTTGTGTGAGTTTAACTGGATATGCAAATGGACTTGGAAAGAGGAAAAAGGAGAAGATAAAGAAAGACACGGGACCTCTGCTCTTCTGGTTGCCAATGAACAAATGCAGTTGTAAAAGAATATGAACACTGAATGGATAATTGAACCCAGCAGAATTCAACCTCCTGGAGTTAGTGAGGAATGCAACTCAACCCTGCCTTTTAGATGGTAGCAATCCAGCACTCCTCTTGAAGCAGAGGCAAATGTCCTGCTAATATGAAGTGTCACAGCATCGTTTTTAAGAAGCTTCACTATCAAGCTGCAGAAAGAAATAGCTTTTCCAAAATTCTGCAGATAAACATAGAAATATTGTGACATGGCAGACAATAAATTCCTGTGATAAAAAGAAACCTAGTGTATATGTATTTGTGTGCGTATATCTGTACATACACACAAAGCAAATCTCAAAGGACATTCCATATCTAGTACTGAGATCAGAATGTATTCCTGAGCAGTCACATGGGCAGTGCAAGACGAGGGGGGGGCTGGCATAATGCAGTCCATGGGGTCGCCAAGAGTCGGACACGACTGCGCAACTGAACAACAACAACACAGTTGCACAGGATTTTGTATTCAAAGGATGCTTTAGAATGCATCTTTTCTGGCTAGGAGTTCTTCAGCCTAACACATCTGCTCTCAAAGGAAAGTGTGGTTGCTTTAAGCAGTTGTTCACAGGTGCTACATTCATGCCTATAGCCCAAAGCATTTGAGCATCTTTGAATATGAAGCACTGCATAGCCCTACTAGTGATTTCCAACATGATCTTGCCACTTTTCATTTTGTTAAAGTTGTCCACTAGTTATTTCTACCTGTAGGGAAGAACAGTCTCAATGGTCAGTTTCAGACCCAGGTAGAGCAAGTTTTGATCAAATGTAAAATATTCTCTAGCTCAGCCTCTTTTTCTAACATATATTTCTGCTAGCAATGGAGAAATATAATTTTACTGTCTTATCAACCCTTTCATATTTAGGGCAATTGCACACCAATTTATTATCTCAGAAGATTTTCATCTTAAATGTTTTTTCTTAAAATAAAATTATACTAAAGCATGGTTCAAAATTTGGAAAGGAGTATGACAAGGCTGTATATTGTCAGACTGTTTATATAACTTATTGCAGAGTACATGATGTGAAATGCTGGATTGTGTGAATCACAAACTGGAATTAAGATTACTGGGAGAAATATCAACAATCTCAGATATGGAGATGATACCACTCTAATGGCAGGATGTAAAGAGGAACTAAAATATCTCTTGATGAGGATGAAAGAGGAGAGTGCAAAAGCTGGCTTGAAGTTCAACATTAAAAAAAGTAAGATCATGGCATCTGGTCCCATCACCTCCTGGTAAATAGAAGGCAAAGAAATGGAAGCAGTGACAGATTTTTCATTCTTGGGCTCTAAGATCACTGCAGACAGTGACTGCAGTCATGAAATTAAAAGAGGCTTGCTCCTTGGGAGGAAAGCTATGGTAAACTTAGACAGCATATTAAAAAGTAGAGACATCACTTTGGTGACAAAACTATGGTTTTCCCAATAGTAATGTATGGCTGTGAGAGATGGACCATAAGGAAAGCTGAACTTCGAAGAATTGATGCCTTTGAATTGTGCTGCTGGAGAAGACTCTTGAGAGTGCCTTGGACTGCAAGGAGATCAAACTAGTCAATCCTAAAGGAATCAACCCTGACTGTTCATTGGAAGAACAGATACTGAAGTTGAAGCTCAAATACTTTGGCCACCTAATGCGAAGAGAGGACTCACTGGAAAAGACCATGATGCTGGGATAGATTGAAGCAAAAGGAGAAGGGGATGGCAGAGGATTTGATGGTTAGACAGTATCATCAACCCGGTGGGCGTGAGTTTGGACAAGCTCCAGGAGACAATGAAGGACAGGAAGACCTGGCATGCTGTGGTCCATGGGGTTGCAAAGAGTCAGATACCATTTAGCAACTGAACAGCAACAAAATACTAAAGCAGCTGATCATGTTTATTAAAATGATCTATTTAAATTCTAGATAGAAATGTTATTAAAATGATCTATTTAAATTCTAGATAGAAATGTCAGTCTGGCAAGTTACAAGCCAGCTATAAAGTCTCTGTATTTTCATCCACCAGGTCAACTTTTGCACAGATTGCCTTCATCAGAAAGGTACTATGTTAAATTCTTCAGGATACAGTATGTCTACAGCATTCCTATTGTCTGTTAAATCATTTACCATCATATTCTTTAATATCATTTTCCTTATTATCTGTATCAGAGATTCTTGAAGAAAAGGAAAGGTTATAATCCAAAACTTTACGAACGTGTATTAGTTAAATCTGTATCCAGATTTTCCACAAAATGAAGTTCAACACAGACCACCACTTCAATTGTTACAATACAGCTTTGGAATATATTGCTTAAAAGCCTTACAATGACAGGATATCAGTAGAAGAAAAATTTGCATTCATTCTGAGTTAGAGGAAGATTTACTGTATAAAATATGCCTTACCTTGGGTATGAGTCTGCATATCTCGGGCTAGCTCCATTGGCAGAACAGAATTAACTAGAGCAGAAATAATAGCAGCATCCAAATTGCACATTGCTCCAAAACATTTCAGAAGCAGCATGCGTAATGGAACTCTGTGCTCCTTAAGAAGAAAATTGTTTTTAATTAATACCCAACTATAAATAATGCATGTTTCTTTTACTTGTTATTCAGGAAGTGAAGCATTCCAGGTAAACTCAGAAAATAATTATTCTATGTTGTCCGCAATAGTTTCAGTAAGCAAATTTATTTATTTAATTTTATTTAAAATATTTATACTGTATAGGCACCCATTGTATATCAAACTCTGGGCAGCTCCCAATCAAGAATTAAAATAATATAAACTCCATATTAAAATAATTAAAACTATAAACATTAAAAACAAAGTCAAGCTTCATATATGCAGTCACCTCATCCCAGTACTTCAGAGAAAAAACAGATCTTTAGTGCTTTTTGGAAGGCTAGGAAGGTAGATGTCTTTCAATCTTCAGGAGAAAAAATGTTCTATAGGGCAGAGGTTGCCACAGAAAAGGCATGGTTCCTAACTCCCATAAGGTGGAAACATTTAAGGGAAGGGACTAGGAGCGTGCCTACACTATGTAACCTGATAGGACTGGTAGATGTCTTTAGGAAAAGTGCTCCTGCAGATAACTTGGCCCTGTACCATATAGGGCTTTAAAAGTGATAACCAGCACTTAGAATTGCACCCGGAAGGAAACTGGAGGCCAGTGCTCACACAACAGAGGTGTTATATGAGTAAACCTAGGGGCACCCATTACTATGCATGCTGCTGCATTCTGGACCAGCTGAAGCTTCTGAATGGTCTTCATGGGCAGCCCCATGTTGCATTGCAGAAAATCCAAATGGGAGGTAACCATAAGTGAGCATAAGTGAGCAAGGCCTCTCGGTCCAGGAAAGGGTGTAATTGACCTTAAGATGTGGCTTTGTGGGTTGGCTTGGGGGCTGGGTAGCCATACATTTTCAATAACCTAGCTTCTTGATTAACTGGCCCTGCTCGCTTCTGTCTCCCATCTTGCTTTTAACTTAATCTCTTTTTACTTTTGCTTATTTATTATGTATTTTTATAGTCTTTTAGTGTGAGCTGCCCAAAGTTGCTCTTTGTGAGTTGGGCAGCAAATAAATGCAATAAATAAATAATTGGAGCACCAGACAAATCTATGCAATTCCATATGGAATGGTCATTCAGAACATCACTAATTATAAAAACACCAACATTTTGTCATTGCATATATTTTGCCCTATTCTTTTTTGCTGCCCAGATAAAAGTGAAGTGCTTCTACGAATCTTATAGCAATGTCTCTTACACTAGTTTTTGTGAATTTTCTAGTATTCCTGAAATTCCACAGAATTCCTCTGGATTCAAACTAAACTAGTATTTTTATATCATACAATACTTGTAATTTAGCCTATTTTCCAGTCTGTTACCCAAAACAGTCCAAATCACAACACAGATTGTCAATCATTTCCAAATGTGGTTCTTTCTTAAGCAAACTTAATGGAGAAATCAGCAGGAAAGGTTGCAAGCAGAGGGGACAGAGGATTTGATGGCTTCAGTGGGCTTCAGGAATGGGTCTCAAATCTTCAGATTTTGTGAAGATTATTCTGAAGGCTAGAAAGATTTTCTAGGCTAGAAATCCTAGGAAGGCTGTGAACTCCACCATTCTCACAATCATTTGGATAGTCCCTTCTTTAAATCATGTGATTTTGGAGAAGGAGGCTTCCCAAGATTGTGAGAATGGGACTTGCTTGCAGGAGGGCTCAAGGTGGCCTCTATAGAAAGGCTTCTTGTTTTTGAATACTGTATATAAATTTCCTATAATTTCTGATTGTATTCTAATAAAAAGACATAATTATATATGGTCATTATATCATTCCTAAAACAACAAATCGAATGAGGGCTAAGACTTTTGCACAGTACTGAAGTGAATCCAAAGCAAATTTTGAGAGTATTCTTTTGTTTTAATATGTTGATTTCAGACTTCCTATTTCAGCCACTGCAATTATACTTTGGCCATTGGTTCAGACTAGGATAGGGCTGCTTTGCCTGCTTGTTTTATTAATTTAGTCAGACTGATTGGAGATAGACGAAAATAAAGGAAACTAGCGATTGTGAAAGGAAGAGCATCCTTATAGCAAAGCTGTCTTGCTTCTACATTCAAATACATTAATGTACAAGTCAGAATTAAATATTCAAAGTTCCGTCTAACTTATATGCCCTAAATGCAGTCATACCATCTGGTAATATGTCACAAGGGATAACACTGATTCAAACTCATTCTTCCTGCACATCTTCTTGCAGACTTCTGGATCTGCATCTGTCTGTAAAAATGAAGGTGGGTGAGAGGGAATCAAAGTTCAGAACAGAACAGCAAAGGAAAAGTTATTCCCAAATCTAGTCTTTCAATTTCCAGCATCAGTAGTGCTAAAACTGTATGCGCGTTAAAGCAGGCTCTGCTCAGAAGAATGAAGAACGTTTCTCTCTTTCTTCAGTAACACTTTTATTTTATATACAGCCTTACAAGAAGAAATACCTAAGAAGCTTTGGAATAAATTTATAAATAACTTTCTTAAAAAAAATCCAAACTCGGATAAAAGATGAACATTATTATTCACCTGGAGGAGATTAAATTGTCTAATGAGCTTGACGGTTGTTGGAACATTTATTCTGGCTATAGCTGAGATGGATTAGCCCACAACGCAACAATACAATATTTAGAGTATCTTGTAACTTGACTGTAACATTAGGAATGATACTCTTATCTCAGCTAGAAGATAAGCTGCAAGCCTTATTGCTCCATTCGGCAGTTTTAATCCCCTGGTTGGCAGCAAAAGAGCCACTATTTTGTGGACTGCCTATCCACGCATTCAGTGTGTTACTATTGGCTTTTCATGTGTCATCATCAAAATGCTGAGCGAATGAACTTTATCAAGACTCGGTCTCTGCCAAAGCAAGGAATTACCAGGATCTGAAGTAGTTCCTCCAAATAACAGCAAATAACATTTTCATCTTCATAGAGGGCCCAACTGCGCTGCTGCGCATCATCTTTGTGCCGGGCCAGATCTGTAAATATCACCTTCAGTCTTTCTTCATCATGGCAAATCTGGCCAGAAGGCAAACCTGAACAGAGATCCTGCAAGAATAAGAAATAATGTGCCACCGTAAAGGAAGTATTGCAAAAGCTCTAGTTTTCAAATAGCTGCTAATATCTGACATTATGCCGTCTACTGCCTAGCAATATGCTGTGTCATTTTTTTTCTTTCTTTCTGGAAGCAAATCTCTTTTAAACGACATGTAGATTTCTAGATTTACAGGTTTTCTGAAATACTGAGGTGACTGCTGAAAAGGACAAATGTACTGCCTGACAGCTACATGGAAACCCTCTCAACAACATGTCCCGTTGCTAGGAAGAACAGGCATTTGAATTTCGACCTCTGCAATAAAGGTAGTCCTCGAGTTATGACCAATCATTCAGTGACTGTTTGAAGTTATGATGACACTGACCAAAGGGATTTATGACTGGTCCTTTAAATTCTGGCCTTTGCCACACTCCTATCTCTTTCCCCCTTTGCCCAAAAATAATTATAGGCAAGGATAATGAAAATTGTGACTGAAAGAGCCAGGTGTCCAATCCAGCAGGGCCCTACTTTTGTTCTTATGTTCTTAATTACCAATAAGCTTAATACAGTGGTACCTCACAAGACTAACTCACAAGACGTGAAACTCACAGGACGAGCAAAAAAATTTAATCAAATTTATTCCACTAGATGAGCCATGACTCACACGACAAGCAAACTTTATTGCGCAAGCAATAACTTGCGCGTCATCAGTCAGCATGCTCTGTATTTCTCATTCAGGCAGCAACTCCGCACGAGAGTTCTCCCAATGCGGCAAGCGCGCATGCGCATTCTGCAAACTCTCCTGCATGCTTTAATCCATTGTTGCACAGGCAGCAACCCCACGTGAGAGTTCTGCCGACGCAGCAAGCACACGCACACCTTCTGCCGACTCTGCCACGTGCAGTTTACTCCATTCCTATATGGGCGGCAGCATGCACGTGTGCGTTCTGCCTACACTGCCGCATGGTAGCAGGTCGATGTTCCTGATCGCAATGAGCACCACGCAATGAGTTCATGTGGGAAATCTCACAACAGAGCTCTCCTCTCTCGCTGCGCAAACAGCGTAAATTAAGTGAAAGGCATTCAAGAGAGAGAACTCCCAAGACTTCAGATTCCAGATTCAATCTCCAGGAAGTCCTCTCCCCCTCCTCTCCGGGATATTCTCAAAGTGCGCGTGCACACACAAAATAAAGCAGAATTTGTCCTTGTCCTTGCCCAAAATAAAGCAGAAATTTCCCCTTGTTGCTTCTCCGAGGCAAGAAGCATTTGCAAATTGCCCACAATGCCTGGAAAAACTGAGGGAAAAGGCCCTTTTTAAGTGATGGCAGCGGATCCTCCGAGCCAGCAAGCAGCAGCCAAGGCTAGAACCTGCCTTGAAGAAGATCCGTAAGTGCTGGTTAGTTTGCTCTATTTCTGCTCTATATCGTGTGTTAATCATG
>JANHZU010001770.1:2081-17016 GCA_032468055.1 Acrochordus granulatus
ACTTGCCTCGCATTTACTTACATTCTGTCTCCTCTGAGCTCACAAAGTTGGAGTAAGAAGCTGCCAGCTTGTATTTGCAGGCTGGGAACTTCTAATAGGTTGAACATTTTATTGGGCCGAAATGCAATTACCCTAATTGAAGCTTAGCTGCAATTACCGCATTCGTGGCCCCTCCACCGAGAGCCTCTCCTGAGACTAATGGGGATCTTTGCCGAGCAGGAGCCGGCAGAGATCACCTCACTTCGTCTCGGTTGGGCTGCCTCGGCACAATGCTTGTTTTTCTCCTCCGCCATTGTTTCTTAACCAACATCATCATCATCATTTGAATGTATAAGCCACTCAGCTCCCAGAGGCTCAGGACAACATACACATTTATTAACTTCAGGTATTCGGGATGGCAACTGACCTTCATCTCTCTCAGCCCAGGAAGAAGGGAAAGACCAACCACGTCCAAAAACATTGCCAAGAAAACTGTCCATGTATGGGGAGCCGGTCTGGTGTAATAGGAAGGGTTAAGAGAAAAAGACCTGAGTTCTAATCCTGCCTCGTGCGCGAAGCCTGCTGGGTGACCTCGGGCCAGCCCCTCTCTCTTATCCCAGGAAGAAGGTCCAAATACCCTGCCCAGAAACTTGCAGGGACTTGTCCAGGCAATCCCCAAAAGTCCACACCGACTCAGAAGTAGGAAAACGAATGAACCAACCAACCAACCCACTTTCTGCGCCCAATGAAATGAGTTGCTGCTGCGGTTGAGAAGAAAATTATTCCTTGATAAACTTGGTTCGCCTGGAAGATGTTGCGAGACTCAGCTGGCCTTTCCGCACGGAGATTCCTCGGTCAGGGCTGCTGCTCTCTTGGGGCGCAATAAAACGCCCAGCCTCGCGAGGCGGGGGTCTCAAGGCTGGCCCCCCAAACGGCCCCTTCGGGGGAGAGAGCATTCCGTTCCGCCTTACACTTTCAGTTAGATTATCCCTCGAGCTGCGTTTTGCGACCTTGACTGCCAACGAACTGTGAATAAATCTCCAGGCCAAGTCACCTCTGGCACCGATGCAGCTGGGGTCACTCTGCCGGCGAGCACGCAAGCAGCGACAGAAGCTGCCGTTTGTGGCTCGGGACCCGGAGCCCGGCTGTGAGCTCCTCGGTGCTTTCCGAGCCGGGTGGTTTTCCTGCAGACGCTTCATCACTAATTAGATCATTCGAATTACAGTTGCAGAGCTAGGTGACAACATCAGTGCGAGAAGGGAGTGGGCTTTGCGCTCTCGATGTCTCAAGCCGCCAATATTCGAAGAGAGCACTGATGGCGTTGCCCAGTTTTGGTACGGAAACGCCTGAAAGAAAACCACCGAGTCAGAGAGCACCAAGGACTCCACAAACATACAGGCTTCAGAGCATCAGATGGGCACTGAGGCTGGATCCAGGTCTGAGCCCACCTGGTCACCTTCATGAGGCAGGACAGGAGGGCAGAAGCCCCACTCCCTTGTCTCTTCCCAGCAAACAATACAGGTGGTCTTTGATTTATGACCAGTCGCTTAGCAGCCATTCAGAGTTACGGTGGACCTACCTTGGGGCTACACACAACCCAGATTTGAAGTTCTGAAGGTCGCCACCTTCCATAGTCACGAGACCAAACTTCAGGCACCTAGCAGCATGGACACATCTACAGCCATTGGCAGCATCCCGTAGTCACATGGCCACGACTTATGACAGTTTTGCTAAAAACCAACATTAACTTCCAGTTTCTGGCAGAAGCACGTCTATTGGTTCGCTAAACAACTGTTGCAAAAAAAGTTGTAAAAACAACCTGTTGACTGTCCCAGTTTAAGACCATGATGGGTAGGCTCCATTACAGTCATAAGTAGAGGATTACTTGTAACTTGCAGCTGCTGCAACCTGGAGTTCAACAGCAGGAAAACAACCCTCAGTATCAGCTGGTGAAGAGCCAGATCCTCCAAACACACTGTCCCAATTAATCTGGAGTCAGGCAGTTCATAAATCAAATTTAACCCATTGCTAACTTTAAGATGGGTGGATTTCAACTCCCAGAATTCACGCTGGCTGGGAGAATTCTGGGAGTTGAAGTCCACCCATCTTAAAGTCACCCAGCTGAGAAATAATAGCCAGTAGAGAACTCTACTGTCAAATTGTGCCCTATAGGAGAAAGTTTTTCCTGTCTTAGATCTCTCTCCCGACAATCCCTCTTAGTAACTCCCCTTTTCCCCCAGAGATGAGCCTCTATTCACCTATTTTTTTCCAGCCAGGACAATAAAAGTCAATATGTGCCTTCAAGCCAGATTTAAGAGACTCATCCACCTGACCGTTTCAAACTTTGCTGAAACCTGACCTTCCATATTTCAAAAGTTATCTTATTTGGTGAAATAATTTTTCTAAATACTTTGCTCATTTTAAGGTTCTCTGGGGGCATTTCTGAGCTTATTTCATTACCTGTGCTGCAGGGATGTCCCCAGAGAGGTCAAAAAAGTCAAGCCGGTGATCACAAGGATGCAACTGAAGCTGCACATCTTTTTATGAATATGCACATGAAGAAAGATGGAATTTCTGTCTCATTGTTGATGCAACCATCTTGACTTTTTTGATCTCCCTTCTTGCAGGTGACCCTAGCCAAGCCTAAAATAACACAGCAATTGAGAGAAAGAACCTTTGATCAGTTCAACCACTTTTGGCCTCCATTTCTTGACGGCCACATTCTGAAAAATCCTCTCTCACCATTTGAATTACATCTTATTTTATTCTTGTATTACTTGTTATTTCCCTGATGGAGCTTTAGTCTACTCAAATGAGATTAGGTAAATATGTTCTTGTTATGAGATTTAAATAAAGAAAAGGAAGGAAGGAAAATAACAAAACAGAAAATCAGGAGTAGGCTTCCTCTGCGGAAGCCTCCAAAATAGTTGACGATAAAAGCAGCCATAAAATACATCCACTCAACTTCTCCATACATTTTTTCCATGAATCCTCCTTACTTCCATCCATTCATCTCTTCATGCCTTGTCCTTGAGGAAAACGCAATAAAACAGTATATTAAAAAAGTATAAAAATGGCAGCCAGGACCATGCATCTCAAGCCTGCCTCCCACACGAATGATGGCTCCCATTTTGAATAGCCACTTCCCCTGTTCTTGAACCCAGGAGAGGCTCAAAACTTCTGACTCGTCAGGTTCAACGTGCTTTTTGGCCTTCGTCCTCTCCTGACTCAGCTTCAGGATATCCACAGTTTCAGCTGATATTCATTGACTTGACTGATGGATCAACTGATCCTGCCATCAAGTTGCTGTCGGCTCCGAGCAGCCACACAGACAGGTTTTCTCCAACATTATCCTTCAGGTCTCCCAGCAGCGCTCTGAGTCTTTCCACCTTGTGTGCTGGTCATTTTCTCCTCCTCCTTCCTTCCAACTGTGTGGACCTCTCAAGAGAGCTGGGTCTTCAGATGGATGGATGCCATCAGATCAGTTCTTTTCGACCACACCGCTTTTCTCCATGAGGATCTGTCCCCAGCTTGGTTTTCGGGTCCTCCAAGGGTGCCTACGTTGCCGTGATAACTGAGCCCCTCCACCTTGCTGCTGGTCATTGTCTTCTCCTTCCTTCCAACTTTCCTAGCATTATGGGGATAGCTAGTCCTCCAACAGGATAGATCGCTCCTTTTCGAGATCACTGGGTGTGCACATTGATTGATTGATTGTCTGCCATCGAATCGATTCTTATTCCCCACATAGATTTTCTCCAGGAAGATCAGGCTCCAACTTGGTCTTTCAGATCTCCCTCCCTCCTACTTCCCTCCCTCCCTCCTCCCTCCCTCTCTCCCTCCTTCCTTCCTGCCTTCCTTCCTGTCTTCCTTCCTCCCTCTCTCCCTCCTTCCTTCCTGCCTTCCTTCCTCCCTCTCTCCCTCCCTCCCTTCCCATAGTATGTTTTTAATTCCCCCCTCCTGCTTTGTGATTCATTGTACTAAAGAGGGAACTTATGTATCAGTGTTCTGCAGAGGATTTTTGAAGAGTAGAGTGTGGACACCTTTATCTTGTCATAAATGATTTAAAAGTCACTTTGAAATACTACCTTCAGTGTGGAGTTTACCTTCATAGGGTGTCCTGGGGAAGGTACAGTTGTGTGCTGTATGATTCTAGAAAAGATCACAGACCATTTGCATTTGAAGCACCATTTGAAAAGCAAATCTAAATGCCTATGAATACAGCTATAGTTAAACTGTATCTGTTTCCTGTGAGAATTGTAAACCAAATGTTAATTTTTAAATCAGTTTCTAGAGCTGAAAATCATCAGCAAATTTGCTGTATTCAGGTCATAGAGATTACTGTATGTACACTGATTCAGTGTGCCATTGCGATATAAAATGATATCTTCTACAACAAGCTGCAAAATTTCCTTCCTATCACTCCCTTCCATCCTTGGAGACATAGTTGGCCTTTTTGGCTAGGAAATCTGGGAGTGGTAATAACCAAAGCATCAGGAGGACATACAAGGCCAGTGAAGAACTGCCTTCAATTTTCCACATAATTAGAGTCCAAGCTTAGTATCTCATCTACAAATACCAAGAGATACAAATCACAATTATTTCATAAAAACAGCGTGGCTTTAAAAGATACCTTAGAATCCAAATACACAGCTGGATGTAATTTATGCTTCTTTTTCTTTTCCAGTATGCTTATAAATTTGTAGTGGGGAAACATATGGGAAGACTAGTGGCTTAAACTTTTGCTAGGTATGCTTTTCACTGGAACCCTCCTCCTTATCCCGCTTCCCTTTCCCTATCCACCATTCTCATTGCATAGAAGCTTCATCAAGACATTGTATCTAGCTTGCAGCTTGGGCATACCTATATGAATTTCTTCCATCTGCTTTTCCTATAGAGTACAAAGGTTAAACAAATAAGCACTTTTTATCTGTGGCTGAACTGGATTTTGCAGAATAAGATTAAGCAAGAAGCAGGATGCAAATCTCACATAATAATGGGGTTAACAAGGATACCTGTGCCTCATTTCATTTCTAAAATGCACTCCACGTTATTTTTATTCCATATATTTACTCTAATAAAATGGATTGTTAATCAAAATGCATCAGGAATATCAGTTGATTCAGCAGCCAACATCAGAGCTACTCTAGCTGGATGCAAAAATTTGGGTGACCACTAGATGGACACAAAGTGTTAGAGTTTTGCAATACCCACCCAAAGTTTCGTAACTGGATCTGGTAACCCAATCAAACTGAGGCTCAAGAGTTAAGGGGAGTTATATTGCAAAATTGCTCCGTTGCCATTGTGAAGAGGAAGTGTGTCTCTTGTGAGGAAAGGAGAGGTTGTCATTTGAGCATATTAATTAAAGCACAAGAAAGCAGGAAGGGAAGGGAAAGGGGAAAGGAAAGAAAAGGAAAAGGAAAAAGAAAATAAATGAAAATCATACTAAACTGAATCTAAAGCTCACAGAAAGGGACTTGCACAGAAATAGACAGCAGTTTTGGTGGAATTGATTTGAAAAATGCAAACATTTACAAACTGGGATCATAATTCATAACTATTTAAAAGTTATTAAAGAAAAAACATGAACATTTTGGAGCGTAATTTTTGAGGCTAAAACATATGGAGATAAATTAAAATCTACAAATAGAAAGCAAGGCAGCTGCAGGCCCCTGGGCTTTGTACAAACCTATAAAAGAAAGCACAATGGATATAAATAATAACAACAACAGCATTAGCAAGATAAAAAACAATAACAAATTAATGCATATAATCAATATAAATCCATCAGGGAAATAAAATCATTAACCCTAAAAAATGTCCTAGACTGCTTGAGAAAATAAAAAGGTTTTCACTGGGTGCCAGAAAGACCATAATGGAGTTTGATTGGAAAGAACATTCCCTAACCTTAAATAAAATAAAAGTACAGCTTTTGATCCACCAGACATTCCAACAGTGACTATGGCCAAGATGTATTTGAATGAATGTTCTTTGGTGCTCCAGATGGACCCATCAGTTATTTTACCCTGGATGTGATTTAATTACAATAATTCCCTTTTTATTTCAAGAAAGGGGGTTAAAATATATAAGTGAGACTGAAAATGTGAGCAGCCTATCCCATTTCCACACTGTCTACTAAACATCCTGGACTGTTTGAGATCCAAAGAGCTGAATGAAAACCATGCTGGAGTTCTTCTGAAAAATATAGCCTTCTATATATAGCCCTGACTCTAAAATATTCTGAGGAAGGAGGTGGTTGTTTGTTGTCTCTAATGCCAGTATTGTTTTTGTTAAAACGTTGGGCTGTGTGTTTTATTATTAGGTTTTAATTATTAGGTATGCTATTCTGGAATCCATTTCATGGATGAAAATGTTGTGTATATATAATTATCATTTGGCAGTTGTATAGTGATCTATTAGATCTCTCAGATGTGATAGAATTTAAAATCCTATTTTGTGCATAGAATATTTTCATGCTAGGTATTCTGAAATTAATGGGCTAATATTATACAAGTCTATTTGAAAAAAAGTCTTACTGAGCAGTGAGGCTTATTCCCAAAAAAATGAACATAAGGCTTGCAACTAAATGATATTCTAGATGAGCTATCCTTTTATATCAATTGTTAAAGCCTTGAAGAACTCTGTGGGATGGGACAAAGAAGAAATTAAGAGAAATCAAATCCTATGACAATATTTGAATGACCTAAAGATTAAGATTGTTAGCAGTAAAAGGAAGGAATATAGATTTAATTTATTTTTCCTTTAAGGACTTTCTGCTGACACCAGAATAGAAAATATGAAGTTTTATGGATTTGTTTACAGATAAGAGATAGGATATGGAATGAAAGATAAATATGTGTAACTTAGAGGGGGTAAAGAGTCACTAAATTTGTTTATTTTTGTGATGAAGGTTGGAATCACTTGTTTATATATGCACTTTTTATTTCTCCATATCCTCTTTTCTTTACATTTAGTTTATATATTTTATCATCAAAATTCTTAATATAAATTATATATAAAAATTATAAGAATGAAAAAATGGGAACAACACTATTTTTAAAAAATAATGTTTAAATTTTATAATTGTGACAGTAAAAACTAATACAGGCAATCCCTGACTTATGACCACAATTGGAACCAGAATCTCAGTTCAAATTCAGATTTTTAATTGACAAGCATGGTTAGACATGCAAGGAATTTGACTCTGGTACAGAAGCTCTCAGTATACTCGCAAGACAACAGTGCATAAAATAACAACATAATAAATAAAAGAAATTATGTATTCAACAGTAGAGTGTGCATCCAAAATATGCAGCCAGTAGAAAAAGAATTAGAATTAGGACCACGATCTATTGATAAGTATACACCTAAGTAATTCTGGGTTAATTTAGAATTCTTTGCACTTTATGTTCTGTCATATAGTTTTTGTTGAATGAACAAACAGTTGTTCAACAAAACAGTTATTAAGCAAGAAGTCATGTGACTATTGCATTCAATGACTACAATTCCAGCACTCCCAGTTGCAGTTGTTAAGCAATCTCATGGGTCATTAAGCAGATAGAATTTGAGATAAGAAGTGCAGAATGCCTCAGGGAGGTGGGAGAGATCCTGGGAGGTGCAATGCAGATGGTTTGGTAGTGTCTCTCCATGCAGGGAATGAAAATTCTTGCTGCCAAAATCAACACAGGATTTTCAGCCCCTGAGTGAAGAGAAGTCCCATTATTCTGCTTGCTGAATATTAGTGATTTTAATGAAGGCCACTGGGAGATCAAACCATATTCTCCAATGATTATCTCAACAGTATGGGGTTCTTTCCATTAATGGCTTTAATGAAAGTAGAATATAGTATATTTAAGCGCAGTATTAGACCTATTGTTCTCCATCATACCGATATCTTTGGAGTTGGTTGGTTGGTCCTGAGTCACCCACTGAGCTTCCTCATCTAAATCATTGGATGGATTCAAGCTTGGACCCTCATGCTCTTACTCCAACACCTTAACCACTATATCAAGGAAATGGGGATTTCTGGACTTCTTCCATCAATAATCCATCCAATGATTTAGATCATTAGGTGCTTATTGAAATTATTGGCCTTCATGTTCTTTGCCATGAAAGTCTCCAAATGTTAGACTTTTTAAATCTCTTTTTCTGTTTGCCAAATAATGTGTCTCTTCCTTTGGGTAACACTTATATTTTTAAACAAAGCCTTTTTTGCCCCAATAGCTCTTTGAATCTAGCTCTTTATCTCTGTCATAGTCTCTGTAACATAGTGCTATTTTGCCCAATCTGCAGTGTTATGTAATAACTAAGCTCCCAATTTTGTAGTTGAATAAGTTCCAAGTATTCTAGAGACAGCTACCTGAGAAAGTTTGTTCTTTTGAAATCAAATTTGTTGGACTTTTTGGGGGGAATGAGGGAGACTATCATCTACCTAAATATATGTTGAATGTATACCATTATATATTTCCATTATTTCCCACTGATTCAAACATGAACAAGTTCCTAGAATTACTAAGATTAGGTTAAAATAAATCCCTAATACAATTGAGTTGCTAAGCCTCAAAGACCATGAATAGGACTCCAACTGTTACTTTTTTATTAATTATTTTTTATTAATAAAAATCTATAAAGTAGATTTATTGAACTAAGGTCTACCATGTTCACTCCCTGTTTATTTCTTGTCTGGTATAAGTACATAAGCTTGTAGAATCAAGCCAAGGATATACATTTTTAAAGAAATACTAAAGCCTTGCTAAAGTTCTGAGTAAAGTTTATGTTTATGCCATATCCTTTTGTAATACAGATACCTTAAAAGTGTTACTTTTGCTACTATTTTGCTAGGATGTTTTACTTGAAGCTGACTGGAAGAATAGCTGCAGAAACCATTCTGCACATTAAATCCTAGGGGGTTATGACTGTTGCATCTTTAGTGTCAGCATCATTTTTTAACATTTTATTGATCCTGGCATCATACCCAAGATATCACAACATCTTGATATCACAAGATATCAAGCAAATCTCTTCTCCAGCTGCTTCAGAGGAGCTGAGGAGCACATCTGGCATATAGGAGAGTGATGTCACAGAGGAAGATGGGGATGATGAAGGAGGGAGAGGAGGTCACTGAAAAAGTATGGAAGAGAGGAAACAGAGAAGTATGTAGAAAGAAAAGAGGATATGGAAGCTGAAGACTAATAGGAAGAGTGAAGAAGATGAGAAGAAAAAGAACACTTAACATTGGGGGAAAATAAATTATTTTTAGGTACCTATTGCCACCTTAACGAACATAAAGAAAAAAAATCTTCCTTCCTGGGTTTTAATTTGGCTCCCTGTGGCTTTTCTACTTTTTCTCAAGTAATTAAATGAGGATTGTCTTGCCTCATTTGGGCCCTATGACTGTACTAGCACTTTTTCCAATCCCTAGCCACTTGAAACCATTTTGAAAACAACTTGCATACTGTCAGTTCAAAAATGCAAAGCAGGTGTAAAAAAATCATAGCCAGACCTGAGCTGCTACAGACGAAGGCAGGAAGGAAAATGTCTTTTGCCAAAGAGAAGGAATAACCAATAGAATCTGTCCCATATCATTCTTATTTACTTTGCTTGGGCTACCAAAAGTTGGAGAAACTGCTGAAGTGGTATTTCCTTCAAGGAATATGGTAGGACACTGAAGCTCCAGGGCTGAGAGATAAGCTAAAACAAAAATTCCTCCAGACTGCAGAGTTTCTGGTTTTCTAATCTGGTGCCTTGAGCTACTACACTAAACCAACTTTCTGAATAACCTTAATGTTAAGTCCATAATTAAATTGTTTTATTCCTCTTCTGTTTTATCCTTCTAAATCTATTTTTTGTTATGTTTTATTTCCCATCTAATTCTTATTGTACATTCCAATTTCTTTGATAAAAATTTTTGCATCCCACCCCGCCATCACCCATTGCCCTGAAAGTGATTTCCATTTGTGCAACTTCTAGTCAATGTGCACAACCAGACCCTGAAGCTCAGTCATTAATGGAAAATACTAAATGGTAGTCAGTTTGAAATAATACATGTACAGGCAATCTATTTATTTGCTTGGAAATTGGAATCAAAGTAACATTTTAAGACATGGGTAGTAACCTAACAATGGGGATGCTCTGCTGAGGTAGATTTCAAAAATAATTAGTATCTGTACACCATGATGTCACAGTGCAAATAGCAAATTACATAGATGCCAATATGTAAGAGTGAAAATCATGATATCATGACTACCTATACCATCACTTTCCTGTCACTATGGCTAGTTGCAGATGTCTATCTGTGGATCTAAGTCTCATTATATATTTTCTAAATCTGCCTTGTTAAGGCTCCAGGGTAGGAACCAGGAGACTGTGAGTTCTAGTCCTGCCTTAGGCATGAAGCCAGCTTGATGACCAGTCCCTCTCTCTCAGCCCTAGGAAGGAGGCAATAGCAATTTTGGCAATTCTGAAATCCTGCCAAAAAACCTACAAGGAATAATCCAAACAGCTACCAGGAGTCAACGCTGTCTCAAAGACACACAGACACTCACTCATTCACTTTGGGTTACTTGGATTTGGAGAAGGTGATACCCTATATGCATTGTGGAAAGATTTAGTAGTAGTATAATTCCTTAGATTTGATGCAGTGGCCTAAACTAGTATATGTTATTATAAGAGAAGCAAAGGGAGAGGAGAGGTTTGCTTTGACTCATCCCCTACTGTTGTGATTGCTTCTGAAAGAAACAAATCAAAGAAAAGGAGAAAGGCAACAAGTTTATAGATGGCTTGGTGAAAGCTTAGCCGGAAACAGGAGGAGGAGAAACGAGATGCACCAATAAAACTCTGATGTTGACAACAGCCAGCAGAACAGAACAGAGAAGTCTTTATTTTGTTATTCAGCCAAAGGAGATGCCTCCTGCCCCAGCTGAGAGAAACTACAAAAGACTCAAGAAGAATTGTATATGATGCTTTCTGGCCAGTCGAGAGTCCGATTGGAAGAGGGTGCCAAAATCTTACATTTTGGACATATCATACTTTTCACTGATTGAGCAACTGATGTTTGTGAAAATGCAACTTTCACAAAACAGATAACTGAAGATGACAAGCTGCCTGTCTTTATTCATATAATGCCACTCTACTATAAGTTATAAAGATTCCTTTGCTCCTAAGGTACAAATAATGAAGCTTTTTTTCTCGCAGCCGTAGAGTCAGTGTTTATATAATATTACTGTTCATTCAAAAAGTGTATTTTTAAATGGATAGTTATATCATTTAAGATTTGTAGATTTATTTTTTTTACCAAAACTCCCAACAAGCTCTGAAATATTTCGCTTTAATGTAGGACGTGTACATCACAGTGATTGCCTTGGAAACTAGAAATCACATGATATACTCAGCTACTGGAGCATGCTCAGTAAATAAGGCAATTTTTACCTTTGTGTTCAAGGCCTTTGAGACTTCCTTTTGTCAGCTACAACTGTGAGCAATGGTTAATTTGCACTGTATCAAGAAGCTTTGGCAGGATTTGGTCTTGGGTCTGCTTAAACCTGGTTTAATGTAGAACAAAACAGCATGCACTTCATTGCTGTGGGAAAGTTCAGGCTCCCAGCACAAGGACTTTCCAAAATCTGTATGGAGGGAAATTATTTCTTTTCACTTTTTTTAAGAGAGAAAAATTAACTAGCTAGAGATTCCAGCAGTGCAAGTCCATTTAGCAACATATAAGAAAGTAGGAAACCTCCTTTTGCTTAGGGGAACTTATTCTTGCTCTGCATCCCTTTCATTTTTAAGATATCTTCTCACATTTTTTTACAAGTGTTGTTTTTAAAGGCCTTTCTTCTTTTCTTTGCTTTTTCCACCCCTCAAGCTTAAAGAAATCCAGCTCATTCTTCTGCTAAAAGCAGGAGTGCTGTACTCTCTTTCCGTTTGCATGGGAGTGTGTGCCTAGCATTTCTGAACAGACATTTGCAGCTCCTTAAAGCTTGCAACCAAATACATTCCAACCCAAACTCAATCTGATTTCCCTAAAGAATGAGATCTCTGTTAGAGTTGACTTCACTTATGCTGCTTTCTGAGTACTTAATTGAGGCCATCCTATAAAAAGAGTCCTGGGTGCTTCCTTTTCTTTTAAAGTATTGCTTTACCATGACACTGCCCCCTAATTTCCCTGCTGACGGAGCAGAAATTTCTCAAGTGTTCCTAGCTGTATGGCTATTAGCTCTAGGCTGCAGAAATCTGAATGACTATTTGGAATAAAAATCTAGCCAGTGGTCTGGGAAGCATCTTGCAATCAAGATCTAGTAGCCTCCTGTAAACTAAGTGTTATAACAGCTTGCAATGGTATGTGGGAATGACCTTGGGAGACAGAGGGAAGAGCCTCTGCCATGCCAATGGTCAGATAAGAGGCAGCTTAGTCCACAGCAGTATTGGGGATATGGTAAATGTCTCAGAAAGGACCCTCCTTAGTTTCTTGGGTTGTAAAGGTGACAGGGGAGAAATGTACATTCGGACTTGAAGATTCTGTTAATGTAACCTTACAATAAACAGAAGATTCTGTTAATATAACTTTTACAATAAAGTTAATGTAACCTTACAATAAAGTCTGGGTGTACGTCTTTTGTGAACTAACTCACAAAGCTGACACAACCATACTGCAGATGGAGTACACATATCCAAACTGGGAGAAGGAGGTGCAAGTGAAAAACCACCAGGTGTTATAACTCTTTTATCTTGTGTCATAAGATAAAAGATAATAAAAGAAATTATGTCATAACATAATTTGGAGGAACATTTAACATTTTTGTGAGCATGATTCCTACCCTATTCAAAAAAATGGGTGCAGTGGAGTTTTATGTTAGAATTTATGTATTTATTTTATTTTCATTCCTTTTTCTTTCATTTTGAGAGATGCAAGCATCTTGTTGTTTCTGCGTCAGAAATTTATCTTCGGACTCTTAGCCAAAGATTCATTTTAACACCTTGAAAAAGTCTCTCTTGCTTAAATGTATGGACTTTGAATGCAAACCCTATGTTTTAGCATTTTATTCATTTTCCCAACTATATCTTGCTCAGATGTTATTTTGAAAAGTAAGTCTATTTTTTATAATTCAAGTTTATTTTTTAAAAAATGCAAGAACATGAGACAATGTGGAAAAAAGCAATATAGAGGGTGATTTTGGATATTTTTGAATAATTTGGACAATGGGCCAAATGCCTTCAATAATGGAATTATGCTACTATAATTGAACATTTGTTCCTGAACAATAAAACCTTTTGAACCAATTCTTTTTTAAATGAGCCCTGATGGGTTTCTGAAAATAAACTGACAAAAGGATTTGGAAATTACTATGTACAGCAGAAGAAAAAGAACTATCAAACATAAACTTTTGGATTATTTTATTTAGGATAAAAATGGAGCAAAGTTTAGAAGGCTGAAAGAAAAAGACTTTGATCATTTAAGATGGTCAAGAAATATCAACTGGAAAGAAAATTAAAAAAAGATTGTCAAATAAACTAGATCCCAGAAAATAAACAGGCAGGAAGGTTTGGAAAGGATCTATCAAACATTAACTCTAGATTGTGCTAAGGCATAGAAGTGGAACAGAGGTTACAGAGCTAAAAGAAACACTTTTGTAAGAGGTTTAAGAAATATAAGAAATATGTAATAAGAAGAAACAGATTTGCAAACTATATATAGTTCATGGATTCCATTTGTGTTGAGTGTGTGAGCTATCCTCACACCCTTGATATGACTGGATATGAGAAAGGCAAAGGGAGATGTCAGAACTCCTGAGCAATCAAAATGGTCTTTCCAATAACCTTAACTGCAATCTGGTAGCTATTTATCAGGAAATACATCCCATGATACTAATGAATATCAATAAAGTAGCTGTAGCACGTTTACCACATACTTTCTGTTATTCCAAAGCACATAGTTCAGCTCATCATATGCTCTGTTAGTGTTTATACAAATGAACCGGTGTGATATGGTGGTTCAAATGTCAGATTATAGTTTAAAAACCACTGAGTCGCAAAGCTAGCCACTCCAAACTTTTAGTTCAGCCTTTTTCATGGGTTATGGTGTGATGGAAAGGGTTAGAAAATCATGTGCACTCCTTGATCTTCTTTATCAAACATAGAATATACTTGTACACTAAAACACATACAGACAACATCAATGAATGTGTCAGGATTCAGATTTTGGTTTCATTTTATGCTGAAATTCATTATAAAAGTAGAAAGTAGAACCATTGGGACCAGAATTTCAGTCATAAGTCAAGGCGCCATTTAACTTAACTTGATTTTACAATAGTTTTTACAGTGGTAGTAAAGCGAGTCCCTGTGGTTGTTAAGCAAATCCATTCTTCCAAATGGGCAGTTTCTGTTGGAAACAAAAAATGAAGCAAATTGTGGACATATGGCTGCAGAACACTTCAATAAGTTGAAAATGTGAGTTGGTTGTCAAGTTCCCAAAACGTGACCAGATGACTAGGGGAGCAGGGGCAGCAACTGCAGTTTTGGGAATGGGTTATAACTTTTTAAAAATCTGTTATAACTTTAAAAGAAAAGATGCATGTCCCAGGTACATTATTGGAGACAATCGACATGAACTCTGGGAGCAGCAATTTATTGTTCTGAGCTTTCAGATCTTCGCTCAGATCCATCATCAGAAGAGAAAAGAACACAAATGTGAAGCAAACAAGAGCCAACAAACCAAACCTCCCCACTGGGCCTCTTTTTAAAGAGGCTTTTAATTATGCCTGTTTTATTGCATGATTCTAGTCAACACACTCTGGCCAGCCTACACTTTGTCCTTCAGATGTGCAATCTTAATCAGCAATCTCTGACCCATGTCTTGTAAATTATCTTTAACTACTCCCCTCCTATCCACCCCCCAGTGAGGCACCACCTTGCTGTGGTTGGGGGGCTTGTGTGCTCTGAAGAAGATGAGAGCTCTGCCAGAGGT
>JANHZU010001770.1:32127-45350 GCA_032468055.1 Acrochordus granulatus
CTTGTCTTGCAAAGTTGGCAAGAGCATCTCCTGCACTTCTCCTCTTCTTGTGAAAATGCCCAACAGGCAGTTTGTGGTCAAAGTGGAAAGCAGTACAGAAGCACCCACACCTTCTTTACTCCCTTTCCCTCCTTTCTTTATCTTCTTCTCCAGGCTGGAGAGAGTCATGACGGCTGAAAAAGCTATCCCTATAATTAATGGCAAACCGGAAGATGCTCTGGATCCTGAAGCCTCCAGCACCAATTTGGTCCACAGCAACGATAAGAAGGTGCACGAAAGAGGCCATTGGAACAATAAAATTGAATTTGTGCTGTCTGTGGCAGGGGAAATTATTGGGTTGGGGAATGTGTGGCGATTCCCATATCTCTGCTACAAAAATGGAGGAGGTAAGATGGCATCCTGTGTACAGCTTGCATGTGCTTTGCCCACCTGCTAAATTATTGCAATTTGTGAATGTGAGGGAAAGTGGGTTTATTGGGGTAAGTTAGCATTTAGGCAATAGGTGGCTTATTCTATCAAGTGCCAAGCTGTGGAATGGAATTTAAGAGAATTAGATATACTAAGAGGAAAAAGAGCCAGGCTGGTAAAAGTATATATGGATTGGCTTATTGTAGTTGGATGTCACACCAAATATATGCTTTTGTGATCCTTTGGAAGTGGATATATTATCCCTTTAATACTCAGAAAGATGATTAATTTTTAAGTAAAATGTTTTTCCTCTTGTCATTGGAGACTAAATTTCAAAATTTAGAAAAGAACTTGTTTGAGTAAAAGAATAAGCCCATGCATCATCAAGCATGAAGAAGGATAGCATATATAAAAAGGTATATATATCTATCTTTAAAACAAATAACTTTAGGTAACATTATCACTTATATTATCATTTGAAAATTTATTTCTGTAAATCATAATTATAGGGAAATACAGTTTGCTTAATGTCACACTCACAGGGCAATTTTAAGTGTTTACTTTAGAGCTAAACATCTAATAGGTCTCTGTTGGAAATCTGTTTTGGATAGCAAATTTTATTCTTCTCTTGTCTGCTTTCAGTAAATCCCAAATGTAGAATGACAACCGAGTTATCAATAGAACAACTAGGTTTTATCCCAATGGGCTTTCACAGAGCATAGAGTTGTTCCTTTACCCATTTCAAGACATAGTTTCTTGAAACAGAGTTTCAAGACATAGACAACGCAAGCAAATGCACTTTCTTTCAAACATTTAAAAAAAAATGCCAAGCAAAGGTCAAAAACAGAGAAGGTATAACTTGTTTTATGATTGACATTTTTACCTTCCAATCAGGTGAGAGCTTTAGCAGAGGTTTCCTTTTTAGTTGTAATGTTTTTGGGAAGAACGAAGACAATACCTTTCATTGATGACATCCAAGCAGAAAATGAAAAGCCTCAAATTGTTTCCTTAGAATAAATCCCTGTCTCTCCCTATTTCCCTTTAAATTATACAGGTTACTTTCATTGGATTGCCTAAAATAATATGCCATTTTATACCAATTCGTAGACTTCTGACACTTCTCTTGCACAAAACTTGCCTGTCTGAAATGGGTGTCCCTTTAGATTCCTGCCAATTCCATTCAATTGAGAACAAATTGTTGTTGCTGTTCATTTTCTGATGTAAATTAATTTACATCTGGGGGTTTATGAATGCTTAGATTGGTTTTGGACCCAAAGCAAAGTGGGCTATATTAAAAGCTTTCTTAAAAGTTTAAAAAAGAATCGAAGTCTGTGGTGCATGCTTCATTTTGCAAACTCTATGGGTTTTTTAAATCCAAGGTTAGTATAGGTAACTTAACTTTCTTAGTTTTCCCTCATAGTCAGTTAGTCTTCTTTAAATGCAGGTACTTAGGTTTCTTCTGGAACATTACATATGATAGTACTCAGAGCTATAAGCATTAAATACAGCTTTATGTAGAATTAATTGTCTGTAATTTGTGGCTATTTTTTACAGAAAAGTTTTGGATGCATTGACATTCAACTTAAGCTAAATGGTCTAGTCTTGCTTTGCTTGTTGACAATGGAGGTCAGGATACTTCTCAGAGCGAAGACGGGAGTTATTGCTTCCTTAGAAAATAAATATTTACATGTCATGCTCTTGTTTTAATTTGTCATATGGACACTGTTTGTTCGAAATCAAGTCTGAAGCTTTATTAGTATTCATTACTGACTCTTTGAATTTTGGCAATCATGATAAATTAAGATGTTCTCATGACATGGCACTGTTTAGAGAAAATTGAAAAATATTAAAGTGGGTTATCATCAAGGAAAGGATGTAAGTTTATAAACTGTAATATTATTTAGTATATGGTATTATGAGCCATATACCAGGACCAAAATGTGAATATAATCTAAATGCATCACGTACAAAGTAAATCTGTCAATGACTAAATTATATCATTATATTGGGAATAGGATTCCTAAAAAGAAATATTGTGCTACGGATAATTAGTGTCAAGCTTGCAAAAAAGAAGATGGCAGGGGAAGAAAACCAAATTATAAGGAAAGAAAAGTATCCCAAGTATTAGTGAAATTCTTTATTTTGTAAAAATTACCAGTTTTAGTAGTTTGAAGACAACATAAATACTAGAAATATCCTGTCAAAATGTTTGTTATATGTTTCATAAGAAACAATATAATATTTTATGTTTTCTAAGTGGTTTTAAATACCTTTTTTAAAGGTATATAAAATTCTTACACAAACTTTTGGAATAATAGTTGTGCTAAAGGATTTTATCAGAAACTTGTCAATCTATTGCCCAAGAAAATATTTTCATTTGGAGATTTCATTTCCTCTCTTTGTCCTAAGTATAGGAATTGAGCTTTCTATTCTGCAGCTCATTTCATGAGTTTAACAAGAATGGTTGATTGTTTGTTTAGAAAACATCTTTTCATGCTATGATGAATTGGTTGAGATAAGACATATTGTAGCCCTTCCCAACTTTGTCAAAGGCCATGCCAGCTGAGAATTCTGGGAGTTGAGGTCCAGAAGTATCTGGAGGCTACGTAGAGCTGAAATATTTGCTATAGAAATATAGGAGAATAGCTCAAATTGTGCTTAAATCCTTGTACTTCCAAAGTTCATGGAGCTAAAATAATTTGTTCAGATGCTACTTCTTCACTGTTGTTTATCTGCTGATAATGTTGGCCCTCAATTTATGTTGTTTCTGAAATAAGAAGCCTCAACATGAATTTAGCCTATTGCCTTTACTATTTTTTTCAAAAAGCATGGTGTGTAGGTGGTGTAGGTGTGTTGATCCATAGTGACAGAAAATCGAGATGATATGAGATCTTCTGTTTAAATGTTTTTATTGAGGACTGTCAGCCTGTTCTTCCTGCTTTTATATTATGATTTTTATTTTACATGACTGACTATTTTATATCAATTGACCAATCATTTTCCCCATATCTTCTAGTTTAAATATGTCAGTAAAATAAATACAATTGTACAATTAAAGCAAATACATTCTGACTGACTTTTTAAACTTTGGGTCCTATTCAGTTAAATATATTCAGAATTGCATTTTATTAGAATTGTATTGTTTTGTTCAGAAGACTAAAGTATTACTCATGTCTTTGCTGTTGTTTAAATTCAGGAAAATAGCTCACTTGGAAAATTTTATTCAGGAATCTCCAATGAACCAAATGTCTACATTAATTTATAGGCTGTGTTTGCATTTTGTTCATATATAGCTTTTGTGCTAGAATGAAGAATTAATTTTGTACTAGAATGAAGAATTTATATTTGCTTGTTCACATATATATTGTAACATTCTTTTTTAACCATGGTGATGGATCATGAATAAATATATACATTTTTAAGAAAATGATATAATGTGACACATTATTTTTGATGGGATATCCAGTTTGTGTATCAAAGAAAATCAACAAATTGTCAGTGGTACGACAGACTGTCAGTGTGAGCAGTAGAATGAGTGTTCAAATGAATTATACAGCCAATTTAATCTGATTGACACCTTTTGGAGATGTCCCAATCTGACTTCTAAATCTCCCATATCATTTTTTTCTATTCTGTATCAGAGTTCCTCATATTCTGTCAAATATGTTGGTTTACAATGATCATAACTTTCAGAGAGCACCATAGCTGGCAAGATGCCAGGTTGAAAAAATATTAATTTTATTGACTGACTGGTTTAATTTACTCAGATTTCTATCCTGTTTCAGTCAGAAAAGTGAACATTCCCAACCCATTTGGAGTAAAAGAGTTAAAAAACAGCATCACAAGAAACCAATAAACAGTATTGCCTCTACTACATCACAGAAATGTACCTACATCTTAGGGGTAACCATCCCATCTATGAAGTAGTCCAGAAGAGCCAGCTCTTTGAGGCTGTTCAGAAATGTAACATGGAAGGAGCAGTCAATAATGGGGAAAGGTTATTCCAGAGGAGGGAGTTTGAGAAGGTCTCTTAAAATGACATTCCTTCTGCAGAGAACTGTTAACATGGCATTTATCCCTCTTTAAATTGGATGAGCAGATTTTACCTGGAGTACGTAACCTCTGACATACTGAAATTCTAAACATATAGGACTTTAAAGGTAACACCCAACACCTCAAATTTTATCCTGAAGCAATCCAGTAAACAATGCAGTTCCCACATCATAGGTTTTACATGGGAAAACTTAACAGCATCCATAACTACATAGACCAGATGTTCCCCACCTTGGCAACTTTAAGATGTGTGGCGTAGCTGGCTGAAGAATTCTGGGGGTTGAAGTCCATGTAACTTAAAGTTGCCAAGGTTGGACAACCCTGACAGAGTATATGCTAAACCAGCTGCAGCTTCTGAATGGTCTTTGATGGCTACTTCATGTAGAATAGGTTGCAATAATCCAATAATAAATTAACAAAAACATTTTTGTGCCAGTTATAACAATTACAATTGGCACATAAGATGGAACTGTGCAAAAGTCCTCTTGGCCTAAGCTCCAGCTGCCTTTTGTGGGTAAACTCCTTTCCAGTATTTCAAGAAACCTTGTAGTTATATTTTTTGTTTTCACTATTTAACATATTATTTGTTTATTTAATTAAATTTAGTTGCCACCCCATTTGCCAAATTCCATAATCTAGAATAGAATTAGTGTACTAATGTTAGCCTTGTGAAGTAGTCCAGACAAGAAGGAATACTAGCTCTATCTTTATTGTAAAGTTACGTCAAAAGACTCTGCAAGACTGAAAGTATTTCTCCCCTTTTTTACTCTTTGGAAACTACAGAGGGTCCCTCCTAAAATGCTTCCCATGCCTCCCTCCTCTCTTTCAGTGGACTGAGATATCTTTTACATGCTAGTTGCCCAGTGTGCCATTCTCCCTCCTCTTTCCCAAGGTGATTCCCCACATCCATTACAACTAGGTTAGGACCTAATTATTCAAGGGCCCATTTGTCTCCCACTGTCTCTGCCTCTCCTATCAGATCTGGCACTATTGGCGTATTCCAGATTTCACCTATCATACCTCCTTATGGTCCCAGGAGGAGTACTTTATCTGTAGTGGCCCCTGGAACAGCTTTGTCTCTGGAAGTTCAAACAGCCCTAGCTTGCTTTCATTCAAACAAGCCTGGTTGTCTTCCAGACCTTGGAGAAGAGCGGGGTCTGTATCCAATGTGGGATTGCTTCTGTATACCTATAGTATATGCCTGCTCCATATCTAATGGTCATTATTTTTAAATCTTTTTTTTACTATGTTGTATTCAGTTGTTTTTAACTTTATATATCACCCAGAATCAGTGATGAATTTGGGAGCCTTATAACTATAAATAAATAAAATAAAATATATTTAGAAATCTTGGAACACTATTATTAGGATATATTCAACATAAATTTCTTTAAAACTAAAAATGAAAGGTATACAGACACACAAACACACACACATGCTTTTACTGGATAATTAAGATTATCCATTTGATCCAAATATTCTCATTGTTCTGAACAAGTGTCTGCTGGTGAATTGAGGAGATAATGAACTGTATTGTTTAATTGGAAAATATAGAATTATTTTAATATGTGTAATGTCCTTAGGGTTAATTATATATTTATTTACTCAGTGTTTTATGCAGAATATTTTTAGTAACTTCTCTGATGTTTAGCAAAATGTTTCCTAAAAACTTAAGGAAATACAGTGAAAACCTCATTTTCATGGGGCAAAGAATGCCCCTTATTGAGGAAATCCTAAGAATAAGCAGTGTTTTATGTTCTTTATAAAGTGACATAATCACATTTTGATGCACTGTATTTGATAATTTATGGAATTGAATAATGATAAAAATCATAGTGGAAAAGTCATACTGCTTGTGTTATATACAGTATTGAACTGAATTCCAATAAAGCAAAATTTCATTTACCATGGAATAAATTATTTGTATGAAGATTGCTACTAATGAGAAAAAATCAGTTATGGATTACATTTATCATATTATAATCATCAAAACCTGCTTTCTACATTCTAATTTCTAATGAAAGTGCATTAAATGCACTTTTTTTGCAGTAAATGCTCTACATACCTACTACAAAGAGGTCATTTTAAGTTCATTCTAATAGCAGGCATAATATATTTACCATTCCAGTGTTTCATATTTAAAAAAGGAATGTCATGTCTATTTACTATGAGATATACTAGTCTCAATTCTCTATGGGATTGAATTACACACACCTCAGATGTTTTTTTAGTAAATTTAAATAGGATTTTTTGGTAGAGGTTAAAATTATTATTTATTATATAGTCAAGATGTTTTCTAGTAAACATATTATAGCTTCATGCTATTAAAAAATCTTCCACATCCAAAAAAGGTTTGTCAGTTCATTACATTAATGATTACTACCTTACTCATTGACTTGATTTTCTGATCTGAAATCATACCCGTTGAGCACATATTCTCCAGTATCCTGCTTTGATATTTTGGAAATATCTTTCCAATATGAAAAGATATAATGCTGATATATACAAAACAAATGTAATTTTATTTGAAAAATATTTTCTGTCTGGCACCTAGCTAAAGATAAAGATCACCTATATGTATATAATAAAAAATAAAGTGAGATTTTATTTGAAATTTAAATAAAACTAAAATATTTAATTTTGAACCCAAAGCAGATCTTGTATGTATTATGTATAGTAATCTTGTGCAATTATTTCATATATTAATTTAAATATCTAGTTTTATCTTTATAAAGAACTAGGTGTAATTAATAATTTCTATTCAATGTTTGTTTTAGGTGCCTTCCTTATACCCTATGTTGTTTTCTTTATTTGCTGTGGAATACCAGTATTTTTCCTGGAAACTGCTTTGGGACAGTTTACTAGTGAAGGAGGAATTACATGCTGGAGAAAAGTTTGCCCATTGTTTGAAGGTATTCATGTTCATTTTTTTCTTGGTATATGTATGCAAGTATTTTTGTTGGTGTGTATGTGTGTATCTTAATGTACACACAGAAGTATTTTTATGACTATTGAAAATATTTTACAAGTAGACTGAATTTCAGCATTTAAAATCTACAGTAATGACAACAAAATCTACAATAATAGCCTAGTTTTCTTTGAAAGCACAATGATCTCTTGAATAGTCTTTGTATTTATTCATAGCATTATCCAAGTGATAAAAATATAGAATAGGATCCTAAGGTTTAAATTTGAAGATCCCTTTTTGACCAGGAACTTCTTGAGAAAGTCATTGTCTCAGTTTGTGGTATGGAAGGCTGAAATAGTAGCCTGCCTTCTGTCTATGTATATTCTCATTAATCCAGGTCATGTCTTGTAACAAAATTGCAAAAAAATGTGCAAACTTTCTTGAAAAGACAACTAGATTTTTGTTGTTATGAATAACCGGGTTATTCATAATTGAAATATTGTTATGTTATGTTGTTATGAATAACCGGGTTATTCATAATTGAAATAACATTTCAACTCCCATCCAGGAGTCTTTCTAAATCCCATATGAAAAAGGAAAAATGATAAGGAATATATACATTTCTCAAAAGGGGCAAAAAAAGAAGCTTGTTTTAGCTTGTTATGTGAGACCTCAGTGTTTCTTGTTTCATTGTTTCCTGCTCCTTTTGAGAAATATATTTTCCTTATCATTTTTCCTTTTTCATATGGGATTGAGAAAGACTCCTGGATGGGAGTTGAAATGTGTCCCACTTACATATAACAATAAAAATCTTATATATAACTTTCTTTTTAGGAAAGTTTGAAAACATTTTGCAATTTTGCTTCTAGTTGCCTGCCTTACAAGTGAATGTTAGTTTTTAGTCATATGCCAACCCTTAAAAGGACTTGGAGAAAATGATCATTTAAAGATTTATTGTATTCTTAATTTGGAATGTGCCCACTTGCTAAACAAAATACTCTTTTTTGGTTCCTTCAATCTTTCAAATTCCAATGCAAGTTTATTCTGGAGTGTTATTTCTCTCAGCCCTTGCCTTTCTTCCAGTCAGCCTGTAGCTTTGCGATTTTTTGATGGTCCCCCATCCAAGTACTAATTAGTTTTATCCCTAGACTAATTAGGTCCAATTATCTAAAGAACCATCTCACCCTAATGGGGACACTTCCCCCACCAGGGCCAGCAAAGGAGGCAAATGCTGTGGACAAATGCTATGGACCCCATCAATCAAGGAGGTGAGAAGGTATATGTGGGGGAAAGGTACTTTCCCCACATATACCTTCTCATCTCCTAGTTAATTTTTAGTTCTTTTTTAATTATTTTAAATTAATTTTTAATCTTACTGTTTGTTTTAACATGTTCCTTGCATTGTAAGCCACTGAGAGTTGTTTTTGAGTTAGGCAGCATATAAATTTGTTAAATAAATAAATAATAAATTAGGTCAGCTAGACTCTACCTTTTAGATAGCTAATAATTCTGTTGTACTTAGTACAATTAGATCTTTGGAACTGGGGAAAATCTGTATTAGAATTTAGATTATATCAAGTATGTATTACGAATGTTTTCTTTCAAACTTATACTTTTGCTTCCATTTATGGCTAAAAAGTTATCTTTCTATATCTTTCAGGGATTGGATATGCTACCCAGGTTATTGAGGCACATTTGAATGTTTACTATATCATAATTTTAGCATGGGCTATCTTTTACCTATTTAACTGCTTCACAATTGAGCTTCCCTGGGCAAGCTGTGGTCATGAGTGGAACACAGGTAATAAAACAGAAGTGAGATAATGTACATAGTAATAGTAATAATAATACATAATATATAAAATGTATGTGTCACCTGACTCCCAGAAATTCTAGGCCGTATTTTTATAAAAGCACTGAAAAAACAATGATATAAGTAAGCATTACCAAACAGATCATTAGTATATGAAACTAAATATAGATACCATTAATGTTCATTTGTGATAAAATAATATGTTAGATTTTTTACCATTTAAACATTGATTTTTGAAAATTTGGAATTTTAAATTTCAGTACATGGTAACACAGAATTTTATTCATTTCACACATCTTCCAACACTTGGTGAACATCTTAAATTCTGGAAAAAACCACTATAAAGGAGCCCTTATATATGATGGTAATAATATCTTTAATATTATTAGACAACAACATCTTGCTATCTCAGATCCTTGGGAAGAACTTGATAGATGGTCAAAAATGCCAAATCCAGTCTAAACATCTGGCTAACTATGTGACCAACCATAATATATTAAACTTGGATACTGCACAACTCTCAGTGAGTCTACATGGTACATGTACTGATTTTTAAAATACAGTATCTGGATCATTATATTAAACAAGCACTTCATGCATGCAACATGGAGAGAAGACAAGAAAAATGTGTTCTTCTAGAATCAACATTCATTCTGAATAAGATGTTATTGTTGTAGAATCTTGTGAGGTCCCTGATGCTTTGTCTGTCTGTCTTTGGGTGTACATAGGCCATTGGGACTGCCCAGAATTGCTTGGAGTCTGGTGGCATATAAAATAAATATATTGAATAAATAAAAAATTATTGCAATGCCTCTTTGCTTCATCAAGAAACTTTACACAATCTTTGGCCAGACTTGATTTCTCTTATCATTTACATCTTATTTCAGATAATTTTTTTAAAAATATTATTATTTATAGATTTAAAGCATTAATTCCATCAGGGTTGAAAATTTACAAAATTAAAAACTGTGTTTATTTTACATTATATTATAATGACTAATATTATTTTAAATAATTTAAAACTTTAAACATGAGTGGAATAGCAGAGTATCTGAAAGACATAGCATGAAATTAAAATGCTTTTCATCTCACCTCCGTTTAATTTTATTAAGAACTGAAATCTTCTATCAGCATTTTTATTTTATTAAATAGCTTTGGACTTTTGATCATCTCTGTACTTTTAGGGTAAATGAAGAGTTTTGCACTATGTCAGTATTTTCTGGCATCTATTTCAAAATTTTAGCTAAAATTGAATATTGTTCAGAAAGTACACATATCAAATCACGAAATGTGTTATTTTCTCAGTTCCTGGAATACCTTCTTTACCTTTACTTACATAATGTGACTATGATATATTCCTCCTTATCTGATTAAAGCTTTTAGGTTTGCTGCTTGTAGAAGATGATTCCCAAGCCAGTAATATTCATTGGGAATTGCATTCTAATCAGCCACTTGAATTTCAAGGCAAATTTTCAGTCCCCAATTGTCACTTGTAAAGTCTTTTTGTACTCTTAAGAAGGGTTGAATCTTGTATGTCAACTGAACAAAGAGAAAATATGGAAAGAATGGAGTAATGAGAATTAGGTATTAAAATTATGTGAAATATTTTTTTCTGAAACCTTTACATCTATAACCTAAAACAAATTAAGCCAAATGTGTTTTAATATTTTTGTTCTTTTATAGAACATTGTGTGGAATTTCAAAAACTTAACATGAGCAATTGTACTCAACAATATTTGAAGAATGCAACTTCTCCGGTAATGGAATTTTGGGAGTAAGTATTATCACACTTTTAATTAATTAGGGCATTCAAAGGAAACATATGGAACAAATAAGAACAAGAAAATATCAGTTTCTGTCAATGAGAAAATTTTAGTGAAAGTTATTTTCATGTATTTCCGAAGGTGAAATCAAAATACTTCCTTTGGGCATATATACAGGTATTCCTAAATCATTAAGTTCCCCCTAATATTATTATGTATTATTATGCTAAATCTCAGGGTTTCCTTTAAAAATTTTGTGTTAAACAATTTTCAGTTTTAGTACACCACATATTTCCATGTTTTAGTATACCACATAATTCCATGGGAATAACCAGATACCCATTTATCCCAGCCAGTTGTCACCCAAATGTTTTTGTCTTCAGTTCAGAAGCTATGTAGGGAAAGAACCTATACAGGAATTTGGTGATATAGGTTACACTAGAATGTTGAAATATGTCTTGGAAGAAGGCAAAGGCAAAGGCAAACTACTTTTATAGGATTGCCAAGAAAATATCATAATTGTGTTCAAGTGAAAACATATAAAATAGAAGCTCAGTGATAAGAACTAAAACATTTATTTATTTATTTTATATTTTTGGAGACAGTTCTTTTAATGAGAAATTAAAAAAGGAGCAATTAGCTCCTTACCAATAATAGTTAATTCTTTCTGATTAATTAACTGAATATGGATAAGCTGAAAGCTTGCACATTGATTTCTTCATATCATCACAACTTTTCAACTAGTAATATTTATAACTAAATAAATTGTTAGTTATTCTGAGAAACATACCTATACCAAAGTTCGAAGTAAATCCCATTTATTATATATTTTAAAATGACTAAAATCTGTTTTAGATTGAAATCCTTTGGCACCTTCCAAGCACCATATACTGCATGTTTCCCTTTGACATAAGTCACAAGGAAGGACTGCGGGAACAGGAATATGTCAGGGGAGATAATGAATTATCAGGATGCATAGTCTGCTAAAACATAGTTATGATATAGAGATATCTTCTGTCTACTGTTTTAATCAAGTAAAAGTGGCAGAGATCTGTGGTAGTAAAATATAAAGGTAAAGCTAGTATAAGGTGTTCTTCTCTGTAAACTTGATAAGAACATTCTCTCTTCCCATTTATTCCTGCAACAGCAGTAATGATTGCTGTGTTGGTGACTTAAGTATAGCTGGATAGCTTATCAGTATGTTTATCATAGGCCTTACATCTCATTGAATATGTTTAGACCATTTTGCCAGTCTCATTAGAAGCAAGATTTACATTAGTCATTATGTACTTATTTACTGAGTTTAAATGGGATTTAAACACCACAGCTAGTTTTAGGTGGACTGGATCATTATTGACGCTATGGTCAAGTGTTATCTGAGATGCTACCACCTAGTAATGGAACCCAATTCTTGAATCTCAGTGCAGAATGGATTTGGAAGTGTCAAAGCAATCTGTTTACAGATACCAATTAGCTTTGAAAATAGAAGTGTAGAAAGGAATAAGAAATTTGAGAGGCTGGCAGGCAGGGGAATGATTTAGTGTATTATTTTAATTTTATCTTAAAGTAGCTAGAAAGAAGTAGTTCCTTGACATACCCTATGTGTCTGATTGAAAAAAATATATATACTTGTATTAATTTTTCAAAGTAGGTTCTTCCTATTTTTGCACTGAGTTCTCATTAGTTCTGTATCACTAAAAATATCACTAAAATATGCATACCCTCTAGCATGTAAATAGACTAGCCCTGTAGGTTGAAATTTTGACATATGGGCATACAAATTGTTTCACACGAAGTATCAAGGTTGTGATGTGTCTTGTACTATTCAGTGCATTATGACATTAGCAAGGGATGTGCTTTTGGAGACTCTAAGTTGTCTAATTTTGCATTATCTATGAGGAACTGCTTCACTTTATTAATTGTAACTCAGCAGTATTAGGACACTCTTATATGCAACAAGCCATTAGCAAAGCCTTTTGACAATTTTATTTATTTGATTTATATGCCGCTGAAATCTGGAGATTCTTGGCGGCTAATAAAAAACAACCCTTAAAAACATTAATTAAAACATTAAAAAATTAAAATAAAACATTAAAACAAAATAAAAAGCCCAGCAGACTAGAGAGGTGGGCTAAAAATATTTCATATATAAAAAAGGGGTGAGGATGGCTAGTAATAAACCAGCCACCTCCCTGGAGCCCCATACCATCTCACAGAGCCAGGTCTTAAGGTCCTTCCGGAAGGCCATCAGGGAGGGGGCAGCCCTCAGCTTGAGGGG
>JANHZU010001770.1:49808-65465 GCA_032468055.1 Acrochordus granulatus
GGTTGCCATTTCCTTCTCCAGTGGAGTCCTGTAGCTCATTTTCCACTTGATGTCCAGGATCCCCAATAACATCTAGTGCGGTCCTTGTTAACCCGGCGACGACCGAGCCTGTATGGATTTCTGTAATTTACTTCTCATGTTTTTATAGGTGGGAGACACTCTTCATCTGGCTTCTCTGATGAGACCTGTCCAGTGTGGTTGAACCTCTGGCAGAGCTCTCATCTTCTGCAGAGCACACAAGTCCCCCAACCACATCAAGGTGGTGCCTCACTGGGGAGAAATTAAGTGTTTAGCCAGGCAGATTTTTCAAAAATTAAGCATTGTTCAATGCTTTTCTAAAAGGATTACTGCTTTGAACATTGCTCTTTTCAGTTACATGATGTCTAACAAACCTACCAACTAATCTATTATTCTGCCTCTGCCTAGCTAAGACTCTCAGATTGCTTCAGGACCAGAATTATTATTAGATGTTTTAGCTTGAAGAATAACTAGACCCCTTCCAGGCTGGGTTCAGGCCAGGATCTGGGAATGAATCAACATTGATCACAATCTTAGATGACTTCTGGTGGGATTGGAATGTAGGTAGTGCATCCATCCTTGCTCTTCTTGACCTCTCAGCAGCCTTTGAGATCACTGATCAAGGTATCCTTCTGATTCAGTCCCTGGAGTTGGGGATAGGTGGAATGGTGCTGTCCTGGTTTTTCTCTTTCCTCTGAGGCTGATTTCAGTCAGAAATGATAGGTAGGGAAAGATCCAGCTTGTGACTCCTATTGTATGTGGTGTCTCAGAGTTCTCTCTCCTCTCCTTTTTAACACCTACATGAAATTCCTGATTGAAGTGATCCAATGGTTTGGGGTTAGATATATAGAATATGCAGATGATACTTGGCTATATATTTCCATCTCAGGCCCATTGAATAATGCCATAGATGTCCTATCCCAGTGTCTAGAGGCTGTAGGGACTTGGATAGGGCATAATGGATTGTTCAGCAGGATCTACATGGGCTGCTTTGAAGAGCATTTAGAAACTTCAAGTAGTGCAAAATGTGGCTACATTGTCGTTGTAGTAATAGTTTTGGTTTACAATACATGTAACACCACTGCTACAGGAATTGTATTGGTTGCCCATGTGTTTCTGGGTGCAATTTAAGATACTGGTTATCACCTTTAAAGCTATATATGGCTTGGGACTAGGTTACATATAGGACCATCTTCCCCCAATAATTTCTACCCATCCAATTTGGTCTAGAAGCTTGGGGATGCTTTGGGTCCCATCAGCCAAGGAATGTCGGCTGGTGGGAACCCCTTCTTGACAAGTAACTCCTGCCTTTTGGAATATTCTTCCTTTGCAGCTCAGGATGGCCTTGACCCTATTAAACTTTCATAAACCTTTCATTTTCTTTCTTTCACAAAGACCTGATTTTGTGCCCAAGACTAGGATCCTCAAAGTATTAAGGGCCACATTATCTGGTTGCATTGATGATTTTTATATAATTGTTATGACAATTTTTCATTCCCTATATGTACAAGTTGTAACTGCTTTTGTATTTTGATGGTTTTAATTATTATATTGTTTGCTGCCCAGAGTCAATTGGATTGAGTTGGGCAGCTATAGAAATTGAATCAATCAATGAAATAAATAGAAGATGCTGAAGCTGTAGAAGATAGGCAGCAAATTGCAATCTCTAGATTCTTCTCTCTATAATGGAAGGACTTAAGATTGAATAGTCATGGATGGTTTATAGAACTATTATGGTAAAAACATTAAAAGTGTTTAAAAAGGGAAGATGATACAAGAATAAATCACAAGAAATATTTTAATTACAGTTTCACATTACTAATGAAACAAACAATTTATTTTTATATGTACAATATAAAACTATATATTTGCTTCAGCAGGATGTAGAAGGCATAATGATCTTAATTTAAGACTATCTCACCATTAAATATCCTAGTTATTGACAGGGAAGCCATGCTCATTAAGGGATATATTGCCCAACCCAATTCACAGAGTTGTTGTGGTGGAAAAGAGGAGGAGAAAGAAGGATGTACAGTCTGTTTGCCATGTTGGGTTATTTATAAAAATAATAAAAGCATGATAAATAAATAAATTAGAGTTTTATTAACATCACTTTCTTTTTAACATGTGCAAGAGGCAGCTGTGCAAGAAAAATTTTTCTTGTGTGATAAACTGGCTTTCCAAGACAGAATTCATGCACTTTGAATGAAATGATATATATAACTTCATTTTCTTTGCCTAGACAGTGTTTTTTACTTACATAATAAGTAACATTTCATGTGCATATTAATGGATGTAACTATTATTATGGTTCATCACTCAGTCACCCAGATGTGTAGACTGGATTTGGCATTTCTGTTCACCTATTGAGTCCTTCTCAAAAGCCTGGGATAAGCAGATATTGTTGTTTTATAATATTAAAGGTATTGTTGCAGGATGTAAGCTATTGCAACTAAAGTTACCTTTACCAACTGATTGATAGCGATTTTGTCAATGCTAATGGTGTTCAGATGGTTGTCCAATTGTTTTGGGATTGTACCCATTACCCCTATTACTATTGGTAACATCCTTGCTTTCTTTTGCCACAGTTGTTCTATTTCTATTTTCAAGTCTTTGTATTTTCCAATTTTCTTTAGTACTTTCTCTTCTATTCTGTGATCTCCAGGTATTGCCAGGTCCACTATCCAGACGTTTTTGTCTTTCTTATTGACAGTTTATAGTCTGGAGTATGTGGCAGGTGCCTGTCTGTTTGAATTTTGAAATCCCAGAGCAATTTAGCTTCTTCATTTTGAATTACTTTCTCTATTTTATGATCCCACCAGTTGTTGCTTGCAGGCAAATGGTATTTCTTGCAGATCTTCAGTGCACTATTGTTGCTACTTCATCATGTCATTGTTTGTAGTCAGTCTGTTCAATCTTCTTTCAGCAGCTTCCTAGGTGGTTACTGTTTTTTCAGCTTTTTTATAGGATTTGCTTTCTGTTGTTGTCTTCTCAATTCTAACTATGTATGCATTTGTTCTTAACCCCATGTCAGGTGGATTGGGCTGAGAAAGAGTTACCTAGCTGGTTTTCATGTCTAAAGCAGGACTAGAAGTCAAAATTTCCTGGTTTCTACCCTTAATTACTAGACCGAACTACCTCTCAGTAATGGTAAATATCTGGTAAAACCTACCTGATAATAAAAGATCCAGCAAAAAGGCAACTACAGGCCAATTACATGCTTTCTGACAACTTTCAAATTGCTAACTGGTGTGATAGTTGATGCAGTCCAACAGGGATATATTGGCCATGGCCTGTCTTGTTCAGTATTGCTGACAGAGGAACCAATGTAATGACAAACAATAGTTGTGACAGTAACTAGATATATCTAGTTGAAAACAAGCTCTTTCCGTCTGAGCAGAAAAGAAAATGCCTAAAGAGCAGACAGTTAAATGATCAGCTCCAACTGACAATGAGTTTGGAAAACTCTAAGAGGAAAAAAACCCAACTTGAATATAGCTTGAATTCACTACAAGAAGACATTAGACTCTCTGCCACATGACTGGATAATCAAGTGCTTAGAAATAACAGGAGTCAGTAGAAACATCAGAAGTTTTGTGTGAAGATCAATGGCAAATGGAAGACACAGTTGCTGGTTAGTGTAATAAACTGAGAAGTTAGTATCAAGAGAGGAATCTTTCAAGGAGATTCACTATCACCACTATTGTAGGTCATTGCATTGATTCCTCTGATAGCAATACTGAACAAGACCAGCCATGGCTATCAAACATCAAAAATATCTACCAGGTTTTCCCACTTCCTTTACATAGATGATTTGAAGCGTATGGAAAAGCATCATCTAAAACAGAATAACCGCTCAACACTGTCTGAAAAAGTAGCCAAGGGTTTGCAGTGGAATTTGCAGTGCCATCCTTACCATCAACAGGGGAAAATAGTGAAAACTGAAGGAATCAAGATGCCCTACAGAAATAACATCCAGAGTCTGGATGAAGGTGATCACTACAAATATCTAGGCATTCTTCAGGCTGACAACATCAGCAGACTGAAGTCAAGAAGAAAGTCTTAAAGTCCAAACTGAATGGTAGAAATACCATTGAGGTAATTAACACCTGGGCAAGTTTAATAATTAGATGCACAGCTTGAATAGTGGACTGGACTCAAGCAGAACTGAAAGCCCTCTATAGGAAGACCAGAAAATAATGACAATGAATTATGCTTTTCATCCAGGCAGCAATGGTGACAGACTCTATTTACCAAGAAAAATAGATGTGTTTGGAATGTTGCAAGTACAGTTGAAGCAAAAAAAGGGCACTGGAAGAATATCTGAAGGATAATGAAGATGTACTGAAGCTAATATACCATGAAGTTTTACTGAGTACTGGAGAGACCATACTGGCCTTCAAGAAAGCCCAAATGAAGAATAGAAAAGAGACATGGAAGAGCAAAGTATTACATGACCAGAACATTTAAAAATGAGCAGACAAAGCAGATGACAACAAGATCTGGCAATGGCTAGGAATGGCAAATTTGGAAATGTTCTAGTCATGGCTTGGACATCACTATTTTGTTTTTCTTTGGTATAAAATGTATGAATAGTCTCTCAGGTGATTCAAGAAAAGATACCATCAGTTCTGCATAGGATTTTAATTGTATGATTCAGAATATTTATATTAAACAATGAAGATATCAAAGTGGTAGATGGCTTCTGCCTTTTAGGATCAAGTATCAATAGTAAAGGAATAAGCAGTCAAAAATATACTTTAGATCAGCACTAGGTAGAGCAGCCACAAAAGAGTTAGAAAAGTTTCAGGTTCCAAAAAACAAGAAAGACATGTGGTGTCTTTCAACAAGCAAATTTCTTTATTGTTCCACACCTATAGATTAATTCTTGCCAAACTGAAGCAAACGACCACCTACATGCTGCATATGGTCTGTGAACTATTAGGGAGGATCTGTCTTTGCCCACTATCTTTCACACAAACTATCTGAGCTTAGTTGACTTTAACTTCACTGGAATGCACTCCCTCCTTGAAAATCTAGAGTATATTCCATTACAAAAGCTATTCAAATGTCATGATGTGTCTCTATTACAAAGATCAGAATAGTGCAAGCCGCAGTATTCCCTATGATATTCTATGGAAGAGAAAGACTTTGAAGAAGGATAGAAAAAATATTAACACATTTTAGTTTTGGTGTTGAAAAAGGCTCCTAAGAATACCATGGACAGTAAAGAAATTGATGAATCTTCAAATCAACCCAGAGGCTCAAATTATCCTACTTTGAACACATTATGTGAAGACCTAGCTCTCTGTAAAAAGGTTCTTATAATGGGAAGAAAAGAGAAGAAAAGGATGACCAACAGCCAGGTTGATGGACTCAGTTACAATGGTGATGGGTGCATCACTGGAAGACCTGAAGGTTAAGAAGAGATGATGATGAAATCAATCTATCTATGTGATTGCTAAGGGTCAACACTGGCTTGAAGGTGCATAATCAACTGAGTATTTAGAAATATTGAACCAGTTGCTTTTTTGGATACTTTATTGCCGGCATTATTTGTTATAGCAAAGAAAAAAATGTTAAAAATAAGATGTCTGAGGATACCGATTCTGTTTGTGATTCTATTTACAATGCTGATAAATTTTAATTTAAAGCCACTTTATTGAAGTTGTTCCATATCAACTCCTCTATCCTCCCAGGATACTATTAGTCCATCTTGCCTGTTCTCCCCCAATTCCCCTCACCAAAGCATTAGGTTGATTTCCCATATTCTTTTAAGTTTGTAAGGTTACCTTCATAGAATAAACAAGCACCAGCCACATTCCTGAAAATAAATTATATGTTTTCTTTTTTAAAAAAATAAAAACTAGGGCATTGACCTTGCTGGGGGCTAAGGAAAGTATTCTTTGTTCATTCACTGGGACAAATAAATTAATTCCATTAATTCTGGATCTTTAGCTCATCAGTCTCTTCTTCAGAATCCATCCCGTCCTTTGGTCCTTAGCTATTTTTAGCAGTGGAAATGGATGGTCCAGGGATAGTATGATAGTTTTTCCCCTCCCCAAAATGGTGGTGGGTCCTTTGAGCTGCGGAGAAGAGAATAAAAAAAAAAACAGTTTCCAGGCTATTCTCTTGGTTTATCATTTGTACTTTCCTTTTAATTTTTAAAATTTCTGTTTCTTTTGCATATCCAGTATAGAAGACTTTTGCAAAGTTTGTCATTTGCAGTTTCACATTTGGTACTTTCTTTGTCTTGTCAACTAAAATGTATTTGTCAGATTAAATTTGTGGAGATGTCTTCGATTTGCCATACCTCCTCAGAGGTCCAGTTAATCACTTGGCATTCTGTGTTAGAATTAACAGCCTGAAGGCTGAAAAGAAATCTTAATCAGTTAACTATCTATGAGGACTTTAATACATTATTTTGCTGAATGAAAGATGAAGAACAAAGAAAGTTTGATGACCAGGGGGTTTCAAAATTTTTATTTTTATGGAGCACATACAGAATTCAGCTATAAAGAAAAAAGTAAAAAACTACACATTATAAAACTTCATCCTAAGACCAGAGAATGAGAGGTTCTAACTAAACTGAAAAAGTTAGCCTTCTCACGAAAAAATAGGGCAAAATGTCTGAAATAATTATGAAAACAATTATTAATGAGGTTCAGCTTGATTCCGGTATGCTTGAACAGAATTGCAAAAAAAGTTGAGAGGATTTCCTTGCTTCTTTTTTTATTAATCAAAAACTTTCCATATCTTTTTTACCAAGGTCATGATGCAATTGGAGAGAGAAATGTTTGCTTTCTTTGATAATGCAGCTTGAGTAGAAGCCATTCTATCACCTTGGGGTCATTATAATACTGTTTTATTCTCCATTGCTTCCATTTTTCTACCAAACCAGGATCCTTTCCAAGCCAAATAGACATCCTGCTTGCCTTTTTCTAGTGCTCAGGAGTGCTGGCTTCTCTTTTTGCTACACACAGTTTTTGTTGGTCTCATGGATTGACTAAAGTGTTGAGGCTGAGCAAATATTGAGCTGGTTAAGAGGGGATTTTTAGGGACCTTAGTAGATAACAAGCAGATAATGCTACAGGGATGAAATGTTCAAACCATTGAAAGAAGTCAGAACAGAATTACAAGGAACAGAATTATATGAAGAATTGCTGGAAAAAAGGCATATGGTTACTATAGAGATAAAACAAACATGTCTAAATTTGTTTAAATGCTGTCCGAATGCTGTGACAAGAAAGATAAGAGAAATTAAATTTTTCTTTATCTCCAGTGATGATGAGACACTCTAGGGATTTCTATTTTCCTATTACATTATTTAGAAAGAATAATTCCAAATATGCTTGATGAAACATTCTAAGTAATAACTATCTTCTAAAGATTTCATCAACAATTTTTTGCCAAGCCAGGGCATCATGCAGATAGCTATAAAATGGTTAAGTGACACAACAGAACTTTCCCAAATAAATGAATTCATTATTTTGCTTCCCAAAGTATAAAACAATACAGTAAGTACTCTGGTACATTCCTTTTTATGAAATGCTGGCAATGATTAAATCTCTTGCTATTCAGGAGTGTGCAACAGCCCTACATGTTAGAAAGCCTTGTAAAAGAATCGCTTTCCCAGGAAAATTCAGCTTAGTAAAAGTCCATGAGAAATGCAATGCTGCAATTGCATAGCCCAAAATGAACACACTTCCAACAAATGGAGCAGACATACTTTTGCATTTCTAAAAGGCTAATCTATAATGATTTCATATAAATGTTATCAAGCAATGATGTTTTAAAAGAATCTTATTTTCCCTATAATCAGCTGTCTCCAATTTATGCTTTCCAAAAGTATTGTAATCATAACTTATTTGGAGATCACCATTTTCAAAATGCTGCCTCATAAATATTAACTTGTTCACTATAATAGATTATGAAATGTTTCCCTATTAAAGCTATTTATTTAATATGTGTACACCTTTGAGTCACTGTTGGCTCCTGGCAACTGATTGTACTAGTCCCTGTGGTGTCCTTGGCAAAGTTGTCTCTTACCTTCTTCCTAGGGCTGAGAGAGAGGAACTGGTCCAAGGACCCCCAGTGACTTTGTGCCTAAGGAAGAAATGGAACTCATGGTCTCTTGGTTTCTAGCCCATTGCCTTAATCACAACACCAACTAGCTTTCTATTTATTTATTATTTAGTTATTTAAGTTAGTATATGTTTAAATTGCTTTTCAGGATTACATCCTCATAAACTAATAATCATGGAGCAAAACCAGTTAACAGCCACACTACCAAGGATATATAGAGGGATCTGTGAACAGCATGAGCAATAAAATTATCACAAAAAATATTTTAAATATTTTCTTAAACTTCTGAGCAGATGGGACCATGTGCACATCCCTATTATGATTCACCAAATTAAAGTTAATGTTAAGAAAGGTCTTTATTAATAGCAGATTATATTGCTTTATGGTAATAATTCAAACAGAACTTTATATAGATTTTAATGAAAATGGCCCTTTGTATAGACTAATCCCATGCCATTCAACTGGAGTTTCAAAATGAGCATCACTGGAAACTCCAGGTAATATGTACAGTAGAAGAACACTTTGGAGGTAATTAGTATTTTGAATAGTGCAAGTCCAATCATTCCACTTAGAATATAGTCTGATCCAAATTATTCCTGTTCAGTATTTCCAACTCACCTCACAGGGTTGCTAGGAGGAAAAAGGAGTATAATGTATGTTCCTTGCCTTGAGTTTTTTATAAAAATGAACACGTGATAAAACATCTAAAAATAATATTGCTATTATTAAAAATAATATTGCAAGTTTGAGAGGCTCAGGGCTCAGAGCATCTTTGATCAGTGTCTTCTTATAAACTAATTATGCTCTTCCTTTGAGATGCTGTTCATATTCACATTGTTATTCATATTGTTACTCATATTGATAAATTCCTATTATACATGGGAAAGCATGATCCAGAAACATCAGTTAGTCAAGAACTACAAAATGCAACAGAATAACCCTGACCTTAACCAGTGTAATATTAGACTACTTTCAGTAGTAGTCTGCCTGCCTTTTTATAGCTCCAGTTTAAATTGTTGGTTATCAAAAAAAAAAAAAAGGCACGCAGAGGGATTAATTTCCATTGTAGGCAGTCAGTCAGAGGACTAAATGGATGGCGACCTTTTCTTAATTGTTTGGACTGATATAAGATTTTCAAGTTTTTTAAATATAACATTCTGCAGATGTTAAGAAAGTCAGTGTTTATTGATTCTGTTTGGCTTCCTCGTCCAGTGGGAATGGTTTCTTTCATGGTTAATTTAGCATGGTAGAAGAACTGAGGCCCATAGTTTCTTACATTCCTAGTAAGCTTGAGAGAAGACACCATGCCCTAGGCAAAAGTGTATGGTAACATATGAAATAAGCTTACACAGTGTGGAGTTAACATCTACCTCTTCTATGATTTCCTTAACTCGGAATTTCTTAAATATAAGTTGTGTCCAGTGATCTATATTTTACTTCAAGGAACTGTGTTGCTCATATTTTCTTCCAGCATTCACAGTTATGCTCATTTCGATATAATTAGCTAAATATTCTTAAATTAATTCTGAAAAGACTGAACATGTAATTTTGGTACTGATCAATTTCACTTATTAGAATGGGTACAGCTCAGAGAAGTTCAGATATAAATAAAAAAGTTGGTGTCTGTAGACGTTTAAAAACAGATTTAATTAGGTTGAATTTGCTGAATTTAGAGAGCCAATCTCTGAAAGCCACTGAGATAAGGGATTTATTGAAGCTGTATTGTGCCTGATAGTAAAATGGCTTTTACATCTAAATGTAAAAGCGGTTTTCTCCTTCCATATATTTTCAGTGCACAGATCCTATGATACATTATCCTGCATGGGTTAATTGTAATGGAAAGTGCTATTTCCATATCATTAACATGAATAAGTTTATAGGTTGCATCCAGAATTATAATTATATGAATTATAATTTCATTACAATTTTTTGTGATTAACACTATATATTTAGTTCACATTAAGGCATCATTCACATGAGTAGACAAAGGAGTTCTTATGTCTCTTTGATGATAAAGTAGTAAAGAGGCATAATGTAAAAATTCTATCTTTTATTTTTCAACCATTTTTCTAATGGTCTGCATCTTACCCCAACTCCCTCACTTTGCTACTTACTAAGGGAAGTAATTTCTCAGGCTTATTCAGTTTGAATGCTTATGTTATTTATGATGGAAAAATTTTGTTTCTGATTAATTTTTACCAAATTTAAAACTCTCAGTTTGTGGATAAGGTTTGCAGAATATGCGTTATTGATTAATTTAAATCTTTCCTTGTCCCTACTCTGAATATATGGCTATTTAAAATTGTATGCACTTTTTAGAGGCTGCCTTGCAAGACTAGGAAAATATCAACTGTTTTTTTTCTTCCTCACATTTTTCCCACAAAGCAAGGTTTGTTTTTTTTCATATCAACTGAATGTTGATCCAATGGTTGTAACAAGAATTGACTAACAAACTTGTTGTTATTGTGGATTGAGAGTGAGGGACTGTCCCAAAAACACCCAGCTGGCTTTCATGCTTAAGGTTGGACTATAACTCACATTCTCTGGTTTCTAGCCTAGTGCCTTAACCACTAGACCATACTGGCTTTTACTGTGACAGCAACAGTCAACAACAATAATAATAACTTTCAATTATTCTTAACAGATTGATAGATTTCTAGCAATGTGTAGCTTTTGCAGTAATGTTTTAGCACTGATGTTTATTTATATCTTTTGTAGACGAAGAGTGTTGGCCATATCAGATGGTATTGAACACATGGGGAATCTCCGCTGGGAACTGGCACTATGCCTTCTAGCTGCCTGGACTATCTGTTACTTTTGCATTTGGAAAGGAACAAAGTCAACAGGCAAGGTAAAAGGAATTATGTGCTACAATTTATGTTGCATAATACAGTCAAATAAACTTCTGTATTTTCTTGTAAGTGCTGAGGACTGTTCATGAGCTTTACCCAAGATAAGCTTTCTTCTGTTTAAGATTAAACATTGTAATCTGCTAGAGTTTCTTCAACAAATCTAAGATGTTCTCCACTTCCTTGGAGAAATATATTAATAAGAAACTGGGTGAATCAATTTTTAAAATATTTTCAGTAATGTTTGTTTTTCTTGAAACATTCCAACAAAAAGGACTAGATTTTAAAAGTTGTTCTTGCACATTATGACAATCCAAGATATAAAGAAATCTAATTTGCTTTGAATGAGATATATGCTAATTCCCATAGCTCAGCTGGTCCCCACCAGCTATACTTCTCTGACTTCTCAGTGTATTAATATTTACTTATTAAAATTAAAATTGATGAATTTGTATAATATTTATTTATTGAATTGTATAAAAATAATATTAAATCCATTAGATAGTAGCATAAATAAAACATTTTTCATGAAGAAACTATTTTTAACAAATAAAAAATAACAAAAATTACCATTGTTTTAAATTTTTGCAGACCCTTCAATATCTCACAAATAATTTTGATTTTGTGGAGTTTGGAAGAAGTCTTGGGGGACTCTAGGGGCCCTAGGACCACAATGTAATAAACTCTGGTGCAGAGTAGTACCAGCTTCCTTTGGATTAAATGCATTGAACTGCCTTGCATATATAGTATGGCTTCATAAAAATATACTTTTGACTGAAAAGCAATCCATAAGGATGAAGTGGAAGCAAATTAGAATAATTTTACATGATTTCATCAAAAAAAACCCCTGTGTTTAGAAACAGTTGTACACTTAAATAACATATAGCAAGATATGATATTTTTCTGTTTTCATCTTCTGGCTGTTTGTACAGCATGGTTAAGAAATCCTAATAGCTGCATTTGCATGATATGTGTAAATAAGTTTTAATTCTTTGTATGAATGTAGCTTAGTATGTTGTATGAACTAGCTGATTTGGGTGCAGTATGCTTCCATCAAATGTGTGAATTCAGAATGAGTTAATTCAGCAAACAAATATGAATGCAGTCTTTGTCCTGCCCATAATGTCTAGGTTCCATCATTCATTTTTCTCTTTCAATTTGAAAAATTAAGAAAGTAAAATTGAAAGTTCCTTCAATTACAGAATGAACATCTTATCTACCTTATTATGTATTAAGAGCAGCTATGACCTAATATATGAAGTTCAGTCTGTAATTTCTGATTAATAGTTTTAAATAATAATTAAATTTTAAAAATTAAATAGTAATTAAAATGAATAATTATTTTCTATGCTAATAGCAGCACCTTTCAAGGATTTTTTAAGACTTGAGACAACAGCCTTGTCATCAAAAATGTGTGTTTAGCCAATAACCTTTAATCACTTCTGAAGAAATATGCTCTCAGAATCTCCAAATTCCCTCTCCTTAATGCCCCTGGCTTTGCATCTAGATTGCAAAACCTAGAACAAAATGGAAGAGATATATCTTTTTTCCTAGAAACATTTTCTCACCAGTGTCACCCAAACATCATGAAGAATATATGGGTACTTTAATGTCCTACTTAGATTTATCATATCTGAGTTGCAAAAATTTAGACAGGCAATAAAGAACAGCAAAGAATTAGAACTTTCTGTATTCTTAGGTCTACTAGCTATGCAGATGTCTGCAGTCTGGATTGTTAATACTAGTTTAGAAAAAGTATCCAAAACCTGTCTCTGTAGCTTTTTCCATTGGATTCCAGTTTCACTGTATGTTTAGTAATGAAGTTTATAGCAAATACAGTGGTGCCTCACAAGACGAGACTAATCCGTTCCGGAAGAACGCTCTTAGTGCGAAATGCTCCTGAAGTGAAACGAGGTTTCCCATAGGAAACAATGGAAAATCGGACGATCTGTTCCACGCCCCCAAGAATATTCACCAAAAATTAATTTTCACCAGAAATTGATGTAGGAATGATTGTCCCGAACATCTGAAAAAGTAACAACGATTAACACACGATATAAAGCAGAAATAGAACAAACTAACCAGCGCTTATGGATCTGCTTCGAGGCTGCTGCTAGGCCGGCTACTCTCTGGTGCCCCCTGCTGGCTCAGAGGATCCGCTGCCGCGGTAAAACTACCTTTTCTCTCAGCAATGCCTTTCCAGGCGTCTTTCGTGAGTGGTTTGGAAATGTTTATTGCCTCTGTACTATGAGGGGAGAAGCGATGAGGGGGAATTTCTGCTTTATTTTGTGTGCATGCATGTACATGCTTTCAGAACAGTCCCGCCTGGTGTGAGGGAAGGGGAGGGGATTGTCTGGAGAGAGAATCTGGAGTCTGAAGTCTCGGGAGTTCCATCTCTTGAATGCCTTTCACTTAATTTATGCTGTTTATGCAGCGAAAGAGGAGAACCGTCAGCTCCATTGTGAGATTTCCCATGTGAGCTCATTGTGCAGTGCTCATCTTGCGATCAGGATGGTGCAAATCGTTGACGTCGACCTGCCATATATTCTGGCAAGGTCAGTCACACGCACACCTCTCATGCTTCTCGATGATTTCTGTCTTCAGGTGTACCTGAATCGCCTTCTTCTTATCACCTTTCATTTCACACTTCTTCAAGGGGCTTCCCACACACACACACACACACGCTCACAGTACAGCACACGCACAGTAACAGAGTAAATCACGTGGCAGTGTAGGCAGAATGCGCGCGTGGTTACTGCCTAAATGGGAATGGAGTAAATCATGTGGCAGTGTAGGCAGAACGCGTGCGCAGTTGCTGCCTGAACAGTAATGGAGTAAACCACTTGGCAGTGTAGGCAGAACTCTCACACGGTTGCTGCCTGAACGGGAAATACAGAGTGCGCTGATTGATGACGCATAAGTTATTGTGAGTTGCTGCTTGTCTAGCAGAATAAATTTTATTATTTTTTGCTCGTCTTGTGAAAATCTCATCTTGTGAGATGCTCGTCTTGTAAAGTTCCACTGTACTGTATATGTGTTCAACTTGATGTAGCAACTTTGGGTGGGTAAATAAAACCAAAACTACAGCAAACAAGATTAATTTTTAAAAAATTACAAAAATGTTAATATACAATTCCACAGAGGTCCAAGCAAATTCATTCCACCTTACAGACTCATGTATTTACTTATATATTTTATACCATTATAGAGAGCCCCTCTCATAGAAGATCAGTAAGAGACAACAAGCAGCTAATCAACATTGCTCACTTTAGAACCCAGACCCAACATTTAAGGGAATCACCAGATCTTTCATGTCTTATCAAAAGTCAATGAAGTTAAAGCCATCTGAATCTCAGAGGGGTTGCCATTTCACAGGGCAGGTATTGCAATAGGACAAACACTATTTCATAGCAATGGAATCCCTGCAAGAAACCATTAACCACCACATGGAGGCAACAACATGTCACTTCCTGAAAGGCCTTGACCAATCAGGATATGATTAGAGTACTGTAACAGAATCTTGAAAGGTAATCAAAGTCCCTTCCATGTATATACCTAACCTAGTCAAGGCAGAGTAGTTTCATATTTGTTTTTCATGCTTTCTGCTTTCTCAGGACTCAGATATCTGTTTGGTAATAACTCAGCAATCGTTCTTCCTTCTCTGACTTAAAGCCACATTCCTTCATGTGTGAGATATTGAACTGTCTGTCATTTTTTTCAGTTCAGTGATGATCTATCAGGTTTACCCTGCAGTCTAAAAGGGAAAAAAAGCTTCTGCACTATACCTATGATCTTCAGTGAAAGATTCCAGGTCTCTTGCTTAATGAAATCCATGCTTTAAAAGATCTGCACTTTTCATAATACTGATAGTATATTTTCAGCTTGTGTTGCTAAATGGAATGATAACTTTGGCTAAAGCTGTCTTGAAGACTTTGATTATATTATATATATGTCCCCTTCAGAAAACCTGGCTGAACAAGATGCTACTTCAGGAATGAAAAAGCCTTTGAGTAAACAGATGGCATGGCTTCAAGCCAACAAAACACTTAAGCATGTGCATAAATCTAAGCACATATGTAGCTTCATTGAGATCAATCGATCTGACTCAAAGCTCGCTGAAATCACCAGGAGCTTGTAAAAGATGCCCTTACAGTTATTCTTTTACTTAGTCCCTGAACCAGAAGAGCACTTATTAGATCAATGATATCAGGTAGTCATGCCAAGGAACTGACTGAAGAAAGACAAGTTTGGAGAATTGAAATGATTAGCTGAGTCACACTTCAGAGCAAGTTGAACAAGCATGATGTGATGGTAATTACTGTCTCAGTTGAAGAGGAGCAATTTACCTTCACAGAAAAGGGTAATGAAATTGAGTGCATTTTCTTTAGAAGCAGCATCAGATTTGAAAGCAAAAGACATCTGTATACTTTTCTCAAATGTAAATAATAATATTAACAACAACATAATTAACAACATAATAATATTAACAACAACATAATTAACAACATAATTAATAGCAACATAATGAAAACCTTATAGTTTGTAAATAGCCATTATGATTCATAAAAAATTATGACTTAGTATGTTTTACAAAATCTACTATTTTTTATACCCCCCAGTGAGGCACCACCTTGCTGTGGTTGGGGGGGCTTGTGTGCTCTAATGAAGATGAGAGCTCTGCCAGAGGTTCAACCATACTGGACAG
>JANHZU010001770.1:65714-76308 GCA_032468055.1 Acrochordus granulatus
TAATTTCAGCCTAAATTTTGCAATAAGAAGCTCATGATCTGAGCCACAATCAGCTCCAGGTCTTGTTTTGACTGACTATATAGAACTTCTCCATCTTTGGCTGCAAAGAATATAATCAATCTGATTTCGGTATTGATCATCTGATGATGCCCATTTGTAGAGTCGCCTCTTTGGTTGTTGGAAAGGTATATTTGTTATGATCAGCTTGTTCTTTTGACAAAATTCCATTAGCCTTTGCCCTGCTTCAATTTGTACTCCAAGGCCAAGCTTGCCTGTTATTCCAGTTATCTTTTGACTTCCTACTTTAGCATTTCAATCTCCTATGATGAAAAGGACATGTTTTTTGGTGTAAGTTCTAGAAAGTGTTGCAGGCCTTCATAGAACTGATCTAGGTCAGCCTCTTTGGCTTCAGTGGTTGGGGCATTGACTTGGATTACTGTGACATTGAATGTTTTGCCTTGGATTTGAACCAATATCATTCTGTCATTTTTGAGATTGTACCCCAGTATGGCTTTTCCCTCTTTAATTGGCTATGAGGACTACTCCATTCCTTCTAAAGAATTCTTGCCAACAGTAGTAGATATAGTGGTCATCTAAATTAAATTCTCCCACTCCTATCCATTTTAATTCATAGATTCCCAAGATTTCGATGTTCAGTCTTGCCATCTCATGTTTGACCACATCCAGTTTACCTTGATTCATAGATTCCAGGTTCCTATGCAATATTGTTCTTCACATCACTGGACTTCCCTTTTACCTCCAGTCATATCTACAACTGAGCATCCTTTTGGCTTTGGCCCAGCCACTTCACTCTTTCTGGATCTATTTGTAATTCTTTCTGATCTGGGAGGCTCATCTTCTGGCATCCTATCTTTTAACCTTTTGTTACTGTCTACGGGGTTTTCTTGGCAAGAATAGTGGAGTAGGTTGCCATTTGGGTTGCCATTTCCTTCTCTAGTGGATCATGTTTTGTCAGAACTCTCTGCTATGACTTGTTCATCTTGGTTGGCCATAATTCATTGCTTCACTGAGTTATGCAAGCCCCCTCCCCATGAAAAGGCAGTGATTCATGAAGGGGGTCATACAGTTTTACAAGATGATAATTGCAGTGATTTTCAATAAGCCATTTTCATTAAATCAAATTCAGAAGGCAGTTTCAGACTGGTAAGAGTTCACTCATCATTTACTATTTTAGGCCATCTGTTCATATTTAATGTAGTTCCATCTTGTGTTCATGACGGCTTAAATCATGTCCAGACTGCGACACATGCCAAGAAGTTAAAAATATAGGTAGTCTAATCTGCAGACTAGCACGTTCTCCGTTAGACTATTTCTCTATTGGTGTGCCCTCTTGTATTTCTCTTCCAGGAAAACAATTATGGATTAATTGGGATTAATGGGACATATATAATTTGTATGTTTGTTTGTTGTGTGTACTTATATGACCTTTGCTTAGCATATGGAAGGGTTGCTAGTTTGAAACACAGAATTTTTTTGAATTGCAATTTTTTCTTTTTCTGAGCAAGATATTCCCTCACCTCTATCCCACCCTGATATTTGTTTTTCTTAACTCCAGGAGTGTAACATTTTTACCATTTTTCTACTTACCTGGGGAGGTGACCAGAAATCTATACATTGGACAAAAATCTATACATTGGACAAAAATTTTCAGCATGAATGGTAAAGGAAAATGCAGAAGCTATTTTGAAGATGTATTTTTAACTCTGCAAAGTAGCCAATGGACTATTGTGGTTAGCCTGCAACAAACTGGAGCACACTTTTCCAAATGGACAAGATTTCTCAAGTTGAAATGGTGAAACGCTACAATGATGTGGTCTACTTTTTCTCTCTTTGCACACATAAAATATATATCTCTATAACCATGCTTAGAAAATGTTATTTAAACAAGATTTAATTACTTATGCTCTGAAAGGTTTTTTTAAAAATTACATTGTAACAATTAAGATACAGAGAATAACATGAACTCTCTAACACCTGTAGAGGGGAGAATGTGCAGTGGGATGCTAGGAGCAATGTCATTTGTGGAAATATCTTTAGGATAGTGACCATGGATAATATGTGTCACCAGGTATATACTCCCTGTCTCTTGAAGATGTATATGAAGGTGGCAAAAGCTCCCAGATACCTTGAATCTCAGGTTAGATCTGAAGACTGAAAAGTTCCTATGCAGTAGCTAGCCAACAACAGGGAGTCCATCCACTGTCATTTAAGAAGTTCCTGACAAGCTGAAAAGTTATAGTCTGTTTTTTTTTTATGTAATTTTTGTTCAATAAAACCTCTTTAGCATTTGCTAATATGGCCTATTGTCTTTGTATCCCAGAATCTAGCTGCTTTCCAACACTGACAGAAAGTGTACTTCAGAAGTAGAGCGGAAAAATCTGCCCTCATGTCACTTTAACAGTAAATGAGGGCATCATGTGTTTCAAAAGGGATTTTGTCTTAATTATGGGCATTTTTCCCCTTATGGGTACCAGTAATATCATATAAACACAATTCCCAGGATGTTTTTTAGAAAGTCTTGTTATTTAAATAGGTTTCATGCTGATAGATATTAGTGGTGTGTGCATGTGTGTGAATACATTTAAAGAGAACAGTGTATGTGTATTCTCTCTCTTTTTTTTTTCTCTTAAAGAGACAATTCCATGTCAAATGAAATCCAGGACACATTTTAAGTAATGATGTTTGCATTGCTTAAAGTCAACAGGATTTAATGCTTTCTTTATACATTGGAATGTAAGTATGTATTTATGCTAGAGTGTAAAATCAATGAGAATGATAAAGTCAGGTTAATATCACAGATGTGGAAGGAATATATAATTCCCAAAAGAAAGATTAATTCCCAATTATCCTAATTGAATAATATATTTCATTAGTATTAACATATCTGCACTGTACCAAACTGAATTAAATAGCTCTATAGATTTTATCTTCATGTAATAAATACTGGTTCATTGCACAATCAATCAGATATTTAGACTGAATTTGGCATTTTTGTCCACCTATTGAGTCCGTCCCCAGGATCTGGGATAGGCAGACATTATTCTTTGATGGTGTTACAGTTATCGTTGAGGATACTCTTCTGAGAAATACTGCCTTTTGCAATTGACTGATGGTGACTGTTCAAGTGGTGCTCCAGTTGTTTTGGGATTGTACCCAAGGCACCTGTTACTATGGGTACTACCTTTGCTTTCTATTTGTGGGTCTTTGAATTTTGTGATGTTCTCCAGTTCTTTCTCTTCTATTCTGCTGTCTTCATATACTGCCACATCAATTATCTAGACTTTTTTGTCTTTCTTATTGATAATTATTTAGACTGGTGTGGTATGTGGTTAGTGTCTGTTTGAATTCTGAAGTTCCAGAGCAATTTAACTTTATTATTATTATATACAAAAAATGTGAACACATAGTGCCACTTCTTTAGCTGGTGCTGGCCTTTATACACATTGAGTTCTTCCCAATAATTTTGGATGTTGTAATGTATCAGCGTAGTACATGTGCAGATCCAAGCAGTGTGGCATTTTATAATTTATTGATAGAAATTTTGTCAATGAGCAGATTTTCTAAGTGCCTTCCAAAGTTTTTGATATGGCACCCAGTATGCTGATAACCACTGGGACCACCAAATGGTTTATGTCATAATCTTGCAACTTCAATTTTCAGATCTAGATACATCAGATCTTCTCCAATTCTTTGTCTTCTATTCTACTACTCCCTTCTATTGCCATATTACTTATCTAAACTTTCTTTCTTTTAACCACAATCAAATCTGGTGTGTTATGAGCCAAGATTTTATCAGTTTGTATTTGGAAATCCAACAATATTTTAACCTGATCATTTATTACTAATAATAAATTTTTCAGCTCTGTATTCCCACTCGTTTTTCATTACTGGTGCATGATAATTTTTTCATATGTTCCAATGAATCATTTTGGCAACTGTATTATGTCATTGCTTGTAATCAGTTTTTACAATCTTCTTACACAAGCTGAGCATATGATGTACTATTTCTTCTGCTTCTTTGTACAATCTGCACTTTGAATATTTGATAATTTTTCAGTTCTGGCTTTGATTGCATTAGTTTGAATAACTTGCTCTTGCATAGCCAAAATCAAGCCTTCACTTTCTTTTTTTTAATGTTCTGGTTGTAAATGATTGCCAAGTTTTATTTTTCTTCACTTTCCTCTCATTCTTTTGTAGAAATTGGCAATGTACTGATTTTCCTTGCCAATATTCTGTTCATGTTTTTATTACATTATTTTGATAGTCATGTTTTGTTTCCTGTATGTTGTATACAATTATTATTATTCCCTCCTTCCTTTTTTTCTATAAGAGCAGTGTTGCATGAATGTCACAAAAAATAGTTGTAGAGTTGCATGTATGTCAGAAAGAGATGGAGTTGGGGAGTAACATTGTTGAAAGTGGCAGGTTCCTGTGAATGCTACTATTTATTATAAAAGGTGAGAGAATTTGTGAAATGATGATAAGAGTGATGAATTATTGTGATTGTGGGGCAGACAATTTTTTCTAATGTCAAGAGTAGAACTTTGGAGAGATGAACATAGAAGAAAAGAAAAAGAAGTGATAAAATGAAAGTTAAATGTAGAATAACAGTAGAACGAAATATGAGACATATTTATACAAGTATTAGAACAATCTCTCAGCAGAATGCATAGGAAGTGGTTGTTAGGAAGGAGGCTGTAGAAGCTGCTTGGAATAACTGAAAGGAAATACATTACAGAGTGTCACCAAAGTATATGGAGATTTTTAAGAGGAGTATGAGAAACAACTCTGGATAGAATTATAAAATGAAAAAGGCATGCTTGAGATATATTTTCAAGGGAATGATTGTTGCAAAAAACAGGATTGGGAAAAATCTTATAATTTGTAACACAGACATGAATAGTTAGAAGCAGAGAGTTTAGTCAGGCAGCAAAAACACTACATAGTTCAAGAGATAGAGAAAATGCACAGTGATTTTGATGAAAATGAAAATTTTCTTTGTTGAGGAAGAGGGATAAACAGGGAAATTCCAGAAGAGTGAAGAGAATTAAAAATAAAAGCAAATCATTTATTAGGGATGAAACTGAAGTGAAGAAATGCTGGAAGGAGCATTTTGGATATTTGTGTGAGCATGACTGTGATATGTTTATTATTTATTGATTTATACATATTTTACTCCATGCAACTGACTCTAAAACCCAGAATTAAAACAAATGCTGTAAATGTTCTCAGCCAAGAATTAGTTGATGAAAAGGAGGAAAATTAAAGAATTGAAGGATTCAGGTGTGACCGTGTAACAGGAAAAATGTAAAAATATGGATCAAATTTGTTTATGGAGTGATGTCTGCCTTGGGTGTGAAGGCCATATTTTTACCTGGCAATTGGAAGAATGTTGTTGTTCCCTTGAAAAAAGGCAAAGGTTGCAAATGTAAATGCAATTATTACAAGATATCAGTTTGTTTAGGTGTACCTAGGAATTTATTTGGCACAGTTTTGATTGAAGGAGCAAGAGAGGTAATGAAGAACAAAATTTGGAAAGTGCAGTATGTCTTTATGCCAGGTAGAGGATGTGTGGAAGAGATTATTCCTTTTCAGAGATCTTTAAATATGAATGTGACAAAGAAAGTTTACTGTATATTTATGATTTACAGAAAAAATATGATAAACTGTATAGGTTTGAATTAGGGAATTTTTCACAAATACAGAGTTGAAGATAGATAATGAAAAAGAGGATTCAACCACTGGGAATGTAGAAAAGGATTTATTTATCTGAGAAGGGACAAAGAGAAAGATGTGTGAAGAGAAGATCTTGAGAAAAGGTATTGTTTAATGTATTTATGATTAAATGTATAATAAATATATTTAGTATTAGAGAACATTGGAGACATGAACACATGTGCACTTTTGTATGCAAATAATGCTTTGTTTTGGGATTGAGAACTGAAAACTTAGATGTAATGAGGAGAATGGATCTGAAAACTAATGTATCAGAGACCAAGATAGTTGTGTGTTACAGGGAAAATGTAATGATTAGAGCACATTATACTTAATGAAAAAATTCACTAAAAACTGTATTTTGCTAAAATAGTTACATTTTACAGGAAAATGGAGAAGTTTTAAGTTATGAAAAAAAACTGGTTGAAAGTGAATAACATTTGTTGCAGTATTTTGATGCAAGGAATGAATGTTTGTTCGTAAGAGTGTAATTATGAAAAAGAGTGTGGGCTGTATCAGGAGAAACATAAAGAAGAAAATGAGGAATTAGTACTTAAGAAGCTTTAAAAAGAGATAACATCCATAAGTGAAAAATGATTGTGGAAATAATCTATAAGTGAATTACCAGTACAAAATAAAAGCATTGAGGTTTTTTTTTTTCATATAGAGGGACTGAATGAGGACTAAATTGCACACCAGATATATGAAGTTGGATTAAATGGTCAGAGAATGAGAAAGCTTGAGTGATTACATGGAACTGAAGAGACCTTAGAAGTTTAAAAAGTGAATGATAATACGTTGGTGTATGGATGTGGAAGAATCAAGAATGGTTTGTAAAAAGGGAAAATATGGACATGATATTATATTATAGAAAATCTTACAAAACAGCGTGGGTTTTTTTGTTGTTTTACTTAAAAAATGTATATGGCAGCATGTATCATTGTTCTGTGTAAGATGATATATGCTGTTTTACAAAGCATGTGAAACAAATTTTAGAAATTATCTACATAAAAATTATTCTTCAAGAAAAAAAATGATATTCATCCCTACAATCTTCTGCCCATTAATGTTCTGTGGAAGAATATGAAATTATATTTCTTGAAAAAACTTTTGGTTACCAGCCAATGAATTCTGCTTTTTGGTGAGGATTCTTATATATACTATTAAGTGTGCACTCTTTTTAATAATGAAATAGAGCTTTATTATTAATGTTTGAATGTTACAAACCAAATTTGTATTCTAAATTTTTCTTCCTTTTTTTACCTAACACTGAACACTGATTTAATTTAAATATCAGGGTTTTGTTTAACACTGTGAACAACATATTAAGATGATGCTGATTGCTTCATCATCCTTTGATTTTTTCTATAGAGGTAAAAAAATGGAAGAAAAGAGACCAAAGTTGCATTTCATGTAGACAGATCACAAAAGCCAGTTTCTATAACAGTTTATATTAAATTTTTAACTTTCTTAAATAATCCCTTTGGAAAGATAATGTATTAAAGGATGATTAAACTTGTTCAGTATGATATGCAAATGAGTATTATTGTGGTTTGTTTTAAGGCTTGAAAAATCTGATAGCTTTTTGAACAACAAATGTTGTAGCACCTTAAAAACAGATGAATATATTATAACATATGTTCCGATAGATTTACATTACTTAACAGCAATATTATTATTGCAATGTGTTCTTCACACACCATATCTTGCCAGGAAGAATTTCTGGATATCAAAATTTGTTAAAATGTGATGTTAGTTTCTGGAAGATTGGCTAGCCATGACATATTAATCATTTGATTAAAACCCTCAGACTAGAAATGATGAATGCAATTCAGAAACGCAATGAGAAGGAATTGAGGAAAATGGATGGGCAGTGAACTATGGATTTTCCAGTTGGTTCTTATTTGGGGGGGCTGTTTTTTTTTCCTTTTTAAAAAAGAGCAAAGAACAAGAAAATTGCCACCATGCGGACTGAGAAAACCTAACATCTGCACATTCCCATAACATTGAGGAAACACCCCTGCGTGTCTCTTTTATCTTCTACTGCTACAGTAGTCCCATCAGAAGGAGTTAAGCTCCTGTTGCCAGCAGTTAAGACTCAGTCAGTGGTTCCACACAAAAAAAAATATTTTTTTCGGTAGTAGACTATATAAAGCCTCTAACAGATTCAATGAGGCATAAAGAAAGTGTGAAGGGACAGATGAAGAAAATAAAAGAGAAAGATGTACGGAAAAAGAAAAAGGAACTGAGGGTCATTGTGAGGCTTGAGGAAAAGGAACTCGGCAGCAATGATTATATCTCCTGAAGTGTCTTTTGTTTTGGGCTGAAGCAAGAGAGGAGAATGGTCCTTCATAGTGAGGCTTTAACATGCAGCCCAAGATTGATCTCTGTATTCAGAGAAGGAAAGTAGAACATTCATGAGATGCATGCAGAGTTTTAGGCTTTCCAGCCTTCTCCGACTGAAGTTTTAAAACACTGAAAATATTCCTGCCTTTCTGTCACACACTGCTAAATGCTTAAGGATATCTCTGAGCTGCAGACAGTGGGAATCTTTGTGCGGGTCTAGAACACTGAACTGCAATAATACATAGAAACTTTTATTTTCACATGCACACCCCATCCCGATTTGGTTCTTGTCTCAGATAGCTTTTTTAAACTGGCCTTCCACTGTATCAGCTAATTAGAGTTCAGCCTCATAGACATGAAAAGAAATGCAGTTTTAATCTAAAATTTCAGCTGGATTTGCTCAGCTGTAAAAATGCAGGCACAGGGAAACTTGGTCATTCCTACATAACATGTGCTTGTGTGTGTGAGTGCTTGGAATAAACAGAATGTAAATTGTAGTCATGCAAACCTCCATCTTATTTAAATAGATTTTTTTCCTTTCTGTAATCCAAAATAGTTTCTATAATACAGTGAAACTAATGAAGAATTATGAAATAAATTGATTCCATAATATAGAACTTAAAGAGGACAGAAAAAAGCTTGTCATTTTCACATAAAACTGTCTACTTTCTAATAATCTAGTTTCAATCTTCGTAGCCTGTTTCATTTCATATAATATAATAACGTGAGTATTAAAATTTGAACAAGTTGCAGTGAACATTTTTGCTGGTACTTTGAGCGTACTCTTCAAGGTGCTAATTATATGCAGATTAGAGCAAGCCAAATTATTTTTGGCATGCAATGGAAGCCTTAAATTGAAATTATAATAAGGATTTTAACAATAGTTAGATATTCTTGAATCATGGGATTTAATGGGAGGGTAAGTAAGGGACAAATAAAATGTGAAATGTGAAATACAGTGCAGACTCTGCTCTTCTTGTACATGCATTGCAAAACCAAACAAATGTATGTAAGGGATGAAATTGTCATCACAAAATCATGACACATGCTTTTTCATTGTGACAAAATGTTTAGAATCTATGGGTTCCTGTTCTTAGTGTCATTCCCAATCTGAAAATGGAAATATCAGCACTTATTTTATTTATTAAATTTATTTGCCACCCAATTTGCTTTAAGTGATTCTGCGCAACTCACAATAAAATACTTGTAATATATTTAGAAACCATTCCATTTTTCTGTATCTGATGTAATGTTTTCTTCTTAATATAGCGATGCCACTGAATTTCACCAAAATTAAATTTTAATGGTAACTAGAAAAATTTGTACAGATCAAAATGGCATGGTTGCTACTGTCTATAGCCAAATGCAACTTTCCAAGTGAAACATTTTTTTTAAAAGCCTATAAATTTAATTGCAGTTAAGCACAGTATAGTAAGATCAATAATTTAGCTAGCATGTTCATTCCGGAAAAAAAATCTAAGTTTTTACAATTGGAAAATATGCACCACCACTGAAGTTATAATCACGGTGAGGAATCTAAGAGGGAGCCAATGTTAAGAAGGTAAAGGTAAAGGTTTCCCCTGCTAGTCATGGCTGACTCTAGGGTGCAGTGCTCATCTCTGTTTCCTAGCCAAAGAGCCAGCATGTCTGAAGACACTTCCGTGGTCATGTGGTTGGCATGACTATACACCAAGGTGCATGGAACTCTGTTTCCTTTCCCACTGAAGGTGGTGCCGATTTATCTACTTGCATTTGTACATGCTTTTGAACTGTTAGTTTGGCTGGAGTCGAGGCAAGTAAGAGGCACTCACCCCATTATACAGCTGTGCTTGGGTCTCAAATTCAAGCTGCTGACCTTCCAGCTAACAAGCCCAGCATCTTAACCACTTGCACCAATGCACCCCATACAATGTTAAGAAGATAGTGTTACATATGTGTGCTCACAGGTTTGGTTTATGGTTACTCACACATACACTCACAGGATCACTCAAATCACTATCAACCTAACCCTGAGGTACAACTGTTTCTTTAAAATATATGTAACACAGAGAATTTAAAATAACACCAAAACTTCACTGATTACAATATGTATATTTGCTCTCTCATTCATATACCCATCTACAATGCACAATCTTACCCAACTAGGTTTGACAAGGCACTGGCAGAGGGTCTGGATTAGGTCTGGATCTCAAAGGTGACTCAAAAGCAGGCAGGCTTCAGGACCCCTTATATTTTATTTTGCCAAATTCTTTGATTTGATGATTCACATGATTGATAGCTTTGGTGTGATTTGGGGAGGGGTTTTCCCATGCAGCTCAGGCCCTAAATTCCTTGTCAGGTTTAGGTGACATTTTTCCTTTGTTCCCTTTATGACTTAGTTACTTCCTGAAGGAATCTTTTTGACAAGATCTTTATGATTCCTTTTTGATCCACTTCTGCTTATGTACCACCTCCATCCACAGACATGGTGGCCTCTGCCTAGGCTCACAACAGCCATTTTAATTCAGTGGTT
>JANHZU010001770.1:77814-89199 GCA_032468055.1 Acrochordus granulatus
TAAAGAGCCTCTTGATGAGGGTGAAAGAGGAGAGTGCAAAAGCTGGCTTGAAACTCAACATTAAAAAAACTAAGATTATATCATCCAGTCCCATCCCTTCCTAGCAAATAGAAAGGGAAGAAATGGAAATGGTAACAGATTTTATTTTCTTGAGCTCCAAGATCACTGCAGACAGTGACTGCAGCCATGAAATTAAAAGACACTTGCTCCCTGGGAGGAAAGCAATGGCAAGCCTAGACAGCAGATTAAAAAGCACAGACATCACCTTGCTGACAAAGGTCCATATTTTCAAAGCTATGGTTTTCCCAGTAGTAATGCATGGCTGTGAGAGTTGGACCATAAGGAAGGCTGAGTGCTGAAGAATTTATGCCTTTGAACTGTGGTGTTGGAGAAGACTCTTGAGGTCCCTTGGATTGCAAGGAGATCAAACCAGTCAAGCCTAAAGGAAATCAACCCTGTTTGTTCTTTAGAGGGACAGATACTGAAGCTGAAGCTCAAATACTTTGGCCATGTAATGCAAAGAGAGAACTCATTGGAAAAGACTGTGATGCTGGGAGAAGGGATGAAAAGGGGATGTTATATGAACTGTAAAGGGGATGTTATATGAACTGTATCAAAAGGAGAAGGGGATGGCAGACGATGAGATGATTAGGTAGCATCATTGATGCAATGAACATGAATTTGAGCAAACTGCAGGAGACAGTGGAGGACAGGGAGGCCTGGCATACTATGGTCCATGGGGTTAAAAAGTCAGACATGGACTTAGTGACTGAACAACAAGCTAATAAAATGTGTAAGTGTAGTTTTATGTAATTGCGTGTTTATCCTTCTTGTTACTTTTAACCAATCAGTTATGAGTTATCAAGAACCGAAGAGACTGATCATGTTTTTATGCTATTTGTTGCAATGTGTAGTATTGAGAAACATCATTTTTGATAAGCAAACCAAAAAGAGTGACATCAGTATTTAAAGAATCATAATACATGACAGAAAAATGACTGAATTAGCTGTTTGAGTAGTTTTATAAATTATTTTGATATTGATACTCCTTTTTCACCATGGCAACCTTTAGATATGTTGCAACAGCAATTCTATCAATTGCTAGAAGTTCTCTTGGCTGTCTGGGAATATATTCGCAGCACAACTAAAGGGCACCATGCTGGGGAAGACTGATATAAGTAAGATCTTCCAGCAAGGTAAACTTAGAAAATTAGAAAATGTCCAATGTTTAATTATTTTTAAATTAAACAACAGATTACAGAAAAATGGTGTATCCTAATTTGAAACTATGGCCCTGAATCTAAAAAAACATAAATAGAATCTGTTTCTGAAAATCTTACATTTTTCTCTACTTCTACAATCAATGAAGTCCATTTACTTATCCATCTTTACCATTTCAAAGGTGTTTAGCAACCATCTCTTTAGTAAGTTGGCTCAGAAGAATTATCCTATAGGGATGAACTAGAATTGTTTTTGCTTCAATCTCTTTTTGGCTCTCTGAACAGAAGCATGTCATAATTATAAAGATCTTATGTGAGAAGTTCATGTATTTCCTGCCTGAAAAGTAGTTATCTACAAATAAATGTGATCAGATGTAGTAATTGATATGAGAAAGGATATTAACCTCCTATAAATGCTCACTGAGAATTTTCATAATTTGGAAAAATCTCTTTATTACTGAAATTCCCAGAATTTACATCTGCTTGTTCTGTATGTGAATTCATGAACATTTTATAGATTGTATCTTTTTTTAAATGCTTGTTAATGGGAAAGTGTGCTATAAATAAGTAGCGGGGTTCCATTTTCTCAATATCTAGATTTATTCTGCTGGCAGATATTTATTTAATATATTTGTATAATATTTCCTAGGTTTCCTGTCAACAATGGCACGGTCCTATCCTGGACAGAACTGATGTTCAGTTGGGGGCCTTCGTGAACTTACAATTCTTGTATAAGGAGCAGGTGGCCAGGGGGGCGTTTTGTGTCAGTTGCGTTCTTTTCTGGACCAGGAAGCTCTGTACCCAGTCACTCTTGCTTTGGTCACCTCCCTTATTACTGCAATGTGTTGTACATGGGGCTGTCTTTTAAGAATATCCAGAAGCTGTAATTGATCCAGAATGAAGTGGTTATAGGCATATTTCAATTCAGCCATGTTACACCTTTGTTTCATGAGTTGCAGTAATGAGCTTCATAAGGTGCTGATTATCACCAATAAAGACCTCCAAAATATTTGAGGGGAGTTCAATACTTTCACCCCAGTAGAAGGTGGAACATGCTTTAGGACCCTTCAGTTAAAGAATAATACCTAGGAAACATGCCTTTCTATCTTGGTGCCTGCCCTTTGGAACCCCTTACCTCCTGAGATCAGTTTGACCTGAATGTTGCTGATCATCCAGAAAGTGCTTAAGATTTTGCTGTACACTAAGGCATGGAGATCAGGTCATTTGAATAGCCCATGTGATTTGTTATTATTCTCAGTGTATTGTCCTTTTTTTTTTGCTTTATGGGTTGTTTGGTTTTCACTGTTATTTATATTGTTTTTAAATCTTTTTGGCATAAAATACAGTGTATTAGAGAACTTAATCAGATCCATTTTTAGCATAGGTATATTTGGATTACCCCATGAACCAAGAATTGAGTTGGCAAAAGAGATAAGGAGGTGAAAGCTAAAACTCCAGCTCTGTTGGTTCTGAAAATAATCATGTTAGTGCTTAAGAATAAAATATCATTCTTGGTACTGTGATCCCCTAAGTTTCAAAACTAATTGGCCTTTCTCATGACATTGATATTACCAATAGAGAAACCTGTTCTAATTACATTGAGAAATATCGTAGTTTTGGAATACAATACAAAAGTCATTCATATAAAAATATTTTTCATCTAGGCTTTTCTTGATTGCTTTACTCAGGAATTGAAGAAATACAGAGTAGCTTGATATCCTTCTTGAATGTGGATAAAGGTACTTGGAGAGATTTTTTTCCCTAATTGCAGACCTTTTTACTATTGCCAGTGTGATATACCTATAATTAAAACAGTTTAAGGGCTTTATGAATCAAGAGCCAGTGTGGTATAAGGGTTAACAGGTTGTAGTCCTCTCATAGACACAAAAGGCAGCTGGGTGACTTTGGGCCAGTCATTCTGCCTTTGTGGCAGGCTCTGCAACAAACCTATTTAAAAACATAATCCTTCTTTACATCATGCATTTTACATTATACTGTGATATGAAAGAACCTGTACTTGAAGGACATTGCTGTTTCAGATTAGTGTTCTATTGTAATAAAGAAAAATGTGATGTATGGACAGCACTTTTTGAAAGGTACCATCCAGCTGTACCACCAAACCGTGCTATTGTCTAACAAAATAATTCAGTGTGTGGAGGTGTTGTGTCAGTCTTGTGAATTAGAGGGAGCAATTTCTCCTTTCAGTCTCATCCAAAAGATCATACACTTCATAGGGAAAGGCTAAATATAGTTCATGTCATCCAGGAACTTATGGCCACTTAAACGTAAACTCCCACCTTAGTATTCTCACTAGACCTATACTATGTCTATTCTTTTTGTCATGCTTCCTGCTCTGGCAGTAAATGACATATCTCTGACTGTTTCTTGCCTTAACCCCATTCCAAGGATAGACCTGGTAGATGTCTCCAGATGGGGCTTAGCTAGATAAGGACCTTTACTGTAGACAGAAGCTGAGCCATACAAGAGTTGATGGTCGAGTTAAAAATATTAACGAAAGAGGAAGGTAACAGTAGTTTTTGGTGACAAAGACTTGAAACAGAAAAAAGATAAAACAAGGACAAATGCATTAACAAGTTCCTGTAGCTCTGTTCATTTGGAATCATGTAATTTGTTTGCTAGTATCTGAAATAATAATCCATAGTAAAATATACATAATACGCTTAACTCTCTAAAAATGGAGAGTTTCTGTCATCATTTATGAGAAACAGTATTTTGTATCAGACATATATAATGTTCGCAAAATCACATTGTAAGTGACTAAGGTTAAAGAAATATTTGAATACTAGTTGATTTATGGGCATGATATAAACAAAGCAATGGAGTGAAATTTATGGTATGTGATTCTGTTTTCTGGACTCAATTTGCTTTCAGGCTTCAGTGATATAGTCTATGAACATTGAACTGACATCCTGTATTGTTAAGGAGAGCACAAGAAATCTATTTTTATCTTTTGCAGCTAAATTCACTATGCTAAGTGTTTCCTATTCTTCCTCAGCAAGATGGAAGTATACCATATGGTTATTCCAATTCATGTTTTTCGAACTGGTCTCCAAGGTTAAACCTGTTCCTCTGCATGCTGTGCACTGTGATTTGGGATCACGGAAGATTAGTTTAAATTAAACTGGTCCAGCAGACATAGCGAGTCTTCATATTCACTTTATTTTCTTAAAGCAGACATGGATGTTGCTGTGACATAGCAATGGAAGAATTATTTTGAGCATTGATATGCAAATTTATACACCAAGCAATTAGAAGCAATTAAACAGGATGTAGTGTAATTAGAAACTGTTTTGTTCTCATTTTATTCAGAGAGGTTTGACATGTTGTAGAAAAGTTTTAAAAATAAAAACATAGGCAGTGTCTGCTGTTTATTCAGGTGTATGCAGGAAAAATAACAATGAGGCTGCACATTTAATTCCGTAAGGTGCTTTATTTGTGAGCTTTACTTCTTGAATTTGCTTCTTAAAGTTATGAAGAAACCATAGATGCTGAAATGCTTTAGAAAGCCCCCAAAGTTTTCCAAACATAAATGTATATATATTGAAGTGTCTTCTGCTGGAAAAGCTGGCAGATGAAATAAAAATAATAAAATCAATAAAATATAAAAGGTACAAATAAGAGATGGCAAGTATGATGAAGCAAGCTATCTCAATCTCCCTCACTGGAAGTCTGGGTATAGAACAAGGTCTGCATGATTCTTCTGAATAACAACAGAGTAGGGGCCATCCAGATCTCAGGGGACCACATTTCAGAGGACAGGCATTGTTTAAGGAATCCAGAGCATGCTAATCCTGCAGAATTGACTTTGGTGAGCAGATGTTATGGGAGACAGGCAGTCCCTTGCCCAACCCTAAAAAGAACTGTATCAAATGTCATAATAGCAATTCATCCTGACATCATGTTCCACATCAAAAGAAGATTCAAAGGACAGTTGAACAGAATAGCTGCTGTGCTACCTCTATTCCTTTGTAGGGAATAGGAATAGCACAGCAGTAGCAAGTGAATATTGTAGTGCTGTACAGTATAGTATACCTTATAGTATATAATTTAACATACAGGGCTGAGATTTAAAATACTATTAAGAAATATGAATTGAAGTCCCTAAAATGGTACTTCTTAAAGGGTAGTGACTCCCCCTCTACCCAATCATACTAGAGAAGTAGAGATTCACAGTCACCCTGGATATGAATACAACATTATAGTCATCCTGTTGATTACCTGTGTTGGGATCTGGAGGGGGAGAAGTAGTCTTATTGGTGGCTCAGTAGAGTTGATTACCATAGTCCGCTGACCCATCTGGGAGCAAGATTCATCTGTATATGTAAGAGGTATTGTTTTGTCTTTGACCACCTGCTACTTAGACAAATGGTATCAGCTAGGGAAGATGAGGGAAGACTACTTACAATGTTGGAGCAGCAGATGAAGCCCACAGCCAAGATGGCCTTTGCTCGGCTTTGTTTGCTATGCTATTTGTACTACTTTGCAACAGTAATTCATATCCTCTGTATCATCTCTCAATTGGAGGAAACTTTGGCAATGTGCTTTATTATGGGCTGCCACTGAAAATAATTCAGAAGCTACAACTGGTTAAAAATACAGTGACCTGACTGTTAATAACAAAAGTTACATTTAACAGTCTGACATGCTGAGGTAGTTACGGTCACTGTCAAGAGACTTCTAAGCCCAATTCAAAATTCTAGTTTTAATCTTTAAACCTTATATAATGTAGTACTCACGTACTGGCAAGATCGTATCTTCCAACCAGAATCAATGTGTGCTTTAATTTATCCCAAAAGAAGCTTCTGTGAGTCTTCATGCCATCATCACTTAGGGATATTATGAAACACTTTCTCGCCTTGCTAAAATTTTACAAAGATGTTGAACTTGGGTTGCCTATGTAATTTTTACGTGTATTGATGTTTGCTTTTTTAAAATCATCCTGAGTCATGAGAAGTTAAAATGGTATGTGTGGGAAGTATGTGTGTGCATATGTATATGGAGAGAGAGAGAATGCAAAGGGGTTGCTAATACCTTTCCCAAGTTGTGGGCTTTGCACCCTCAAATCTAGTGAACTGGCTTGCTTCCTTGGAAAGCTCACCATACAGCTTTTTGGTTAGAGAGAGAGCTCTTTCTATAAAAGAGAGCAAATAAAGCTGTGGTTGCACGGGATTAAGAAATTATACAATATTTTCCCCGAAAGTCAAAGTTTTCAGTCATCTGAACTGAGACTAATATTAACCTTTCCATAACCTGATTTAAAATGTTATGTGTTTCTAAACTTGTTTCTATCCGTAAAAACTCAACTTCAGCTCACAATTAATAGCAACTCTCAATGAACCACATTTTAAAACTTTTATGTGTTTGATTTGAAACTTGATAAGAGATAATTATGTCAACAAGGACCTACAATTTCCTTGAAAGAAATGCTAGGCACTGTGTTAGATGTTCATATGCTATTACACTCACTAGAAAAAGTGAAGCAAAGTGTGCACATGCCATCACAAAAAAGCTTATGAAGCAGATGTACAAGACTAGAAAAAATGTAACTCTATAAACAGTTAAAGAGAGACATATCATATGCACTCCTATATATGAAATGCCAGTTTCAGAAAGAATACATAGCTCTGAAATAACTTTTAAGTATAGGTAGGCCTTGCTTAATGACTGCCTTGTTTAGAGACTGTTCAAAGTTACAGTGGTGCTGAAAAAGTAACTTCCTCATGTTTACAACCATTGCAGTGTCCCTACAGTTACATGACCAACATTTGGGCACTTTGAAGCCAGTGGGTATTTATAATTGTCTCAGCATCTTGTGGTCATGTTACTGCCATTTGCACATTTCATAATGAGCTTCTGACAGTCAGTGGAGCATGTAGCAACTATGGGTGGTTTGCTTAACCACTGTGACATCGAAAGTCTGTTACATTCATGTGATGTTTCATTTGGTGACTGCATCACTTAGTGATGGAGTTAGCAGTCCCAATAGTGGTTGCTAAACAAGGACTTTTTTTTCTACTTAAATTTACTTGTGTTAATTCTAGTTTTGATTTAGAAGTGAAGTAATACTTTGGATCTGCTTGTGAAAATGGTTTGTTCTTTTGTTTCTGATTTGGTGAAAGTAAAACGTCCTGCTGGTTAAAAGCAGTCAGAGAAAGGTTAAATGATTTCTAGGATGTCTTTAATGTGGACCCTAGGGATCGTCCTGGATCGTTTTGTGCTATGTATATTTAAAAGAATTGTCTACAGAGGCTTCCAAACAATCCGAAGCTTTCATCAAAAGCAACATCATGCTGTTGTGATATAAGCCCCACCTCTTTTGTAAACAATGGCACGTTGCACGTAGAAAGGTAGTAGGACTTGTATCACAACACTGTGATTCTTTGTGAATTAGTTTGACATCGCTTGACTCCTTGGACACCACTGCTTTCAGATGTTTTGCACTTCAGCTCCCCTCAGTAGAACCAGAATGGGCAAAGGGAAGGAATGTGGAGAACTTAATCCAAAACTATGAAGGTAGCAAGCTGTCTGATCCTGCTGCACTTACTTATTAAAAGTTTTATGAACATAAGGATATTACATGCCATCAAATTGATAAAATAATGTGTCCTTTTGGTTTTTCATTCTTTTTTTCATAGGTTGTGTATGTAACAGCTACATTTCCATACGTCATGTTGTTGATTCTACTGATTCGGGGAGTAACATTACCTGGGGCCGCTGAAGGAATAAAATTCTACTTGTATCCTGACCTATCTCGCCTTTCCGATCCACAGGTAGGAACTTACAACAAAAATGTAATAAACATTGCATGCATTGTTTTTAGCCATTTTTGTCCTTGCTTTTTCCTCAAGTTCTTAACTCTAAAAATTTGCATTTTCAGCTAAATGCTGAAAGTGAAGGCATTGCAGTAGGACTTAGTTATGCTGAATATTCTGTGCCATGGAGATTTAGCATAATGTATGATTAAATTCACAGTAAAATCTGGATAATATTTGTCTCAAATTCAGCTATGGTAAAAACAGTATCTTTAGTAAAAAAAATAAAGTCGCTACCATAAATAAAACTTACATATTGCCTTGGATTTTAAATTAGGAGCTATCATATCATGTAATAGGAAAAATGAAAGTGATGAAGAAGTATCGCTTGTGTTTTGGATCCTGACATTAAATACATTCCCAAACTATTAATTTTGTGTGTGTATGTGTGTTGGATGAACCTACCAAGACGCTTCCAGGTTGAGAGGATCAACCAGTGACATCGCCATTACCTGTAGGATGCACAATGGGGACTCCTTTCATGTCCCTGTTATTTTTCCTACCAAAGGGGTGCCTGTTTATCTACTTGCATCTGCATGCTTTTGAACTGCTAGGTTGGCAGGAGCTAGGCAGACAACGGGAGCTCACCCTGTTGCATGGCACCTCTTGGATCTCGAACTGTTGAGCTGCCAGCCTTCCAGCTGACAAGCCCAGCATCTTAACTGCTTGTGCCACTGCACGTCTACTTTCTAGGTGATGAAAGCTGATTATCTGATTGCAGTTTTTCCTTGGCGTTCAAAAATTAACATCTTGAAAATATAAGTATTTTATTGCTTAATTTTATTAAGCAATAAATAATGTGTGATGCAAAAAATAAGGCTGCACTTGGAGAAGTGGGAGATAATGTTGGTAATTTCAAGTTCCTTTTTATAAGTGACAGAGTCATCTGTTCTGCTGAACTATAGGTTTTCAGTCTGTGTGCTTACTCACACGTGTTTGCATCTTAATGTAGATAAACCTCAGAAATTAACTTCTACCTTTTTCAAAATTTCTAGTCACTTATATCCTCAAACAGAAGAAAAAAGACAGATGCTTTGGGTTTAATCAGAAGTGAGAGCGGTGGAGAGGAATATAGCAAAACCTATTCTACAGCTCTAAAAACATCTCAGTTTGAATAACCGTATTGACTGGATGCTCCTATCATGTGTTGGAATTAAAATTTAAAAGTAACAACAGCATGAATCAAACATAATGGGAAGACCTAGGTGTGTTTAATAAATCATAATTTATAATATTATAAATTATATTAGAATTTATGACAAGTTGCAAATTCCAGATCTTGAACAAGGAAGCTAACTGTTTAGAGAGGGGAATCGAAAAATCTATTCATGTAAACCCATTAAGTTCTTCCCTTAATGGGGGAGGGAGGAATTAGACTTCAGTTGTCTCCTATTTACAATGCATTTTTGTCTCATCTTCACAAATGCCTTCCAGCCTTTTCTGATGAAAATTGTGCTGTCTTTGAAGAGCAAAACTAGTCTCTAGAATTGTATTGCCTAGCATTATTACTCTGTTAGCTACTATGTGAGAACTTTTTTCTGGAGCGTGCCCTATATCCTGACAGGTTTGAGAAAAGTATATATTCTTGCCACTTCCTTTCTTTTCCACATGGAATTGAAAATGTCTCCTGGAAAGGAGATGAAACCTTTTCCAATCACATCAAATAATAAAAGTCCAATTGCCTTTTGAGAAAAATTTTGCAAAAATTTTTGCATTTGCTATAAATCATGACCTGGATTAATGAGAAAATAAACATATAAATTATAATGTTTTTCTCTCAGTACAAACTAACTCATAGGGTTGAACATAAAACTCTATCATGAACATAAAACTCAGTAAAGACCATCACATGTATTTTGGAATATGGGCAGAATAGAACTTCATGAGGTGAATAGTAATTAAATAATAGTATTCAGATACAAAATCCTGAAAACCGTGTTTTCATTCAAAGTGTAAATACAATTAAATTTTATTAATAAAAAATATTTATGAAACAGACTTGTATTTAGCAACTTTGCATTGCAAAATTAAATATAAATATTTCAGGTGCACAAGAGTGCATGGGGATATGCAAGAATTGCTGTGCAGGCCAGGGAGGATGTGAGAGTGTATGATAGGGACTACATAGGTAAAGGAGGGTACACAAGAGTGTAAAGGGATGCATGAAATGTGCCACATGGATTGGGGAGGATGCATAGAGGTGGCATGAGTTGGTGAGTATGCATGAGGGTGCACAGGAGATGCAAGTGAGTCATGGAGGGGGTGCAGGAATGTGATATGGGTTGGAAAGGGTACACAGGGTATGTGAGAGGTGTTGATGGGTTGGGGAGGGAACACAAGGGTGTACAAGAGATACTGCATGGGTTGGAATGGATGCATATAGGGAATCAATATCCAAATCAGCTGTTCTATGGGAAGAATTCAATTTGCAGAACTGTAGCAGTTAAATATGATACTATCTTTTCATAATTTTGTAAGCTACCCAGAGTTGCTGCAACAGTGAAGTGTGTAACATATAAATTTAATAAATAAGTAAATATTACATAAACTGTGTATTTAATAGAATATGAGCCAGATAATTTCCTAGAATCAACTACCAGAGAAAATAGATCTAGGTACTTGTAAGAAAAAGAGGGATTCTTTCATTGTATTCTAATCTCTTTCCCCCTTCTTTCAGCATTGCTAAATTAGAATATGGGTGTTATAACTCAAACCCAGTTGGAAATATTAGCCTCTGACTTTGGAATTCTGTTGTGTAGCTACTGGACTCTTTTTTTTTCTTCTCCTAAGCATTATTCCTGCTTAGCAGGTTTTGCTTTGTCAGCCATTGATGTGACTGAGGAAGTACTTCAACCAACACATCGCACCGTCTGTCGTTGTCATTGTCCCAGCAGGCTAGGTGGTACCTATTTATCTACTTGTGTTTTGCACACTTTCATACTGCTAGATTGGCAGGAGCTGAGGTGGAAAAACTGGAGCTCATCCTGCTGCATGGTAGCACCAGGTCTTGATCACAGCTAGCTGACCTTCCAGCCAGCAAGCCAAACTCTTAACTGCTTATGCCACCATTCCTCTCTTTGTGCAGCTACTGGATTAAGACAGCAAAAATGTTGAGTTTCTCCCCACTTCTGATAATTCTTTTGTGTTGTTTTCAATAAGAACAGTTCATATGTCAGGAAAAAGTATGTTAATTTACATATACAGTGGTGCCTCACAAGATGAGATTAATCCATTCCGGAAGAACGCTCTTAACGCGAAATGCTCATAAAGAGAAACGCAGTTTCCCATAGGAAACAATGGAAAGTCAGATAATCCGTTCCACACCCCCAAAA
>JANHZU010001770.1:110105-125744 GCA_032468055.1 Acrochordus granulatus
AGTGGGCCAAAATTCCTCTACAACCATGTGAGAGAGTGATAAAGTCATACAGAAAACAATTACTTCAAGTTATTGCTGCTAAAGGTGATTCTACAAGGTTTTGAATCATAGGATGTACTTAGTTTTTCAACATGGCTTTTCCATTTTGGCTTTCTTTTTGTAAAATAAATAATGACATGGTGCAATATGTCATGTGTTGTTGTTCATCAGAGGTTGTATTGACCTTCTTTTCAGAACCATATATGTTTTCTTTTCAGAACCATATATGTCCTGATACATAAAACCATAAAACTCAAAGAGGATATACTTTTTTTTCACATGACTGTATCAGATGCTTCCTAATTTTGATAAAATTATGTATTGAAAAATTGATTGAATATAAAAATTAATAAATGTAACAAATATACACAACATGATTTGCAAAAGGAGACAAAGTTCCTTTGTGAGCAGTTAATAGTATCTTTTGCAGTTAATGGTTCAGTTTACAACTGTGCTACATACTCTAACTTAAGATCTGTGTCAGTGTTAGAACCTTTTAACCATGATCAGCTTTAATTAGCATATATTAATAATAATGAACAAGGTGAGTGATATACTTTGCTATGCAATATTTTTAAATTTTTATCAGGCAGTCAGAACATTTTTATTAAGGTCACTTGCCTGTCAGAACAGATCAGTAACTAGAGTGCTAACCTAATCTCAGATTGTTTTTCTTCAGAGAGTTCAGATTGTTTTTATGATCTAAAATGAATCTTTAGTTTTGAAAGTTTGGAATAAGTACAGGAAAAACATGAGTACAAACTACAAAATCCTCAAATGTTTGGGCAAATTCTGATTTCCATTAGAAATCCTTAGTCTGTGGCATTGCCTTCAAGGACTAAATTGTGACATACTTTCGATGTCATTAAAATACATTGGGAAGAAATCGTACAGACAAATGATACCAGCAAAGAGAAAATCCTGATGCCATGACAGTACAGCACAAATTAAACCTACTGGCCTGGTTCAGCAGTGGGGGGAAAAATACATCATTGACATCTCTCTATCTCTCTCTCTCTATCTATCTATTTAACTATCTATCTATATATCTATCTATCTCTGTTCATAATAGCAGTACCGATACTACATAGCAACACCACCATACTTTTGAAACATTGATTTGTCACTACTTTTCATGACCTCTGATGCAAAATCCTTGTTGATGCAAGTTCCTAAGAATCCGTGCAAACAGAAGCTTAATTCACATAGATGAGTAAGGAATGGAAAATGCAATTATCTAATTACAGCAAAGTGTTTTGATAAAATTCCGTAGGAAAACAATCCTTCTATCCAAACTGGGTAGATAAAGATAAACTCTTTCTGCACAAAGAAAAAGTTCTAGCTGTTTTTCTCTCACCAAAAACTCAAAGTGACCTTTTCTTTACAAAGTGGATGACTGGCATACGTTTTCTCAGATATAATTGGTCTGCAGCTTTCATCATTCCTCAAACTGATGACAAGGTGCTCTCTGGGTATCAGAAAAGGCTGACATAGGATTCGTTAAAAAGATATCAGACAACTCATAGTGAATTATATGAAGTTTGATGGTAAAACTTCTTCATAGTTTTACTAAACAATGAGGCAAATATGAACATTAAACCAAAAAAGTTAATTTACAGTTTAGAGACTAATTTTATACCATTATTTCATTTTAGGAGATCCATATTTTATTTGGCATGCTGTAGTAACCACATTGCATGTTTCCCCCCTTTTATGAAGCTGATAAAGAGTATATTCTAAAATCTAAACTACTCTTATATCCAAGGTTTCTCAAGTTCAAGAGCCATAACTATCATTGAGAATATACTTAGGAATCTGTAAACAATTTTTCCTGTACTTTATTTCCTTTATTCTGTTTTAATGTAGCCTAACGCAAAAACAAAGCTGCAAATAAAAATGAATGCTTGTTTTGATCGTGTAAGATTTGATGTTGAAAGTCTGCTAGAGGCAACTCCTACTTTTCAGGCTGGATGGTGTGACATTGCGCATGTGAAGAAGTTCTATCATATTGCTTTCCTCTAGCTCCAATCCAGTTTAGGATTGCTCTGATACCAGTCAGTATCAATTAATGTGAATATAAAGATGGTTGCCCTATAGTTCATCTCTAAACTAGATAAATGTTTTCTTCCAAGTTAAACATGATTTTGCACAGTAAGAAAGAATATACTTAATCTTAAATACAGTTATTTGTCATTAGTCTCACATAAATATGATTGAAACCAGAATTAATTAGAATTAAAATTGTAATCAATTGTATCTAAGAAATTCACTGATTTCTGTAGGACTGCTGTCATTCTTTTCAGCCTGGCCTATCCCTAAAATTTTAATACCAACAGTCTTCACCTAGGATAAGAGTAAAATTTGATATATCAATCCCAGGGTTGATATTCCTAATCCTATCAGCAAAGGAGTACCTATTGTTCATATTCAGAGGGTAGGATTTAGTACAATACATAAACAGAAATGTAATATTACTATTTCAATCTTTTTCTAAATAAATCAAATATTGTTAAATTAATTGTTTAATTAAATCTATTTTCCCCTTTGATTTTATCTATATTGTATGACTACACAACCTGTGACTGCAGAGTCATCATTTCAGAGATATTTCCTTACCAGATTCCTCAATGCCTTCTACAACAACAGAGCTTCTGATGTAATGGCTTCACTGGAAAAGTTTGGGATACATTCAGAGATGCATTTGCCTTGAAAATAGCCCATGTTGAACTGTACAGCAGAGTCAAACATTAGCATAGGAAATTATTTATGACATTTTGTATTATGTTATAAAATGTTTTATAAAATTTCCCAAATTTCAATTCCACAAAGTACTTGATCCTATGCACAGTTTTGCCCAGTTAAAGATTATGGGAATTAAAGTTTGAGTAGTATATAGATAACTAACCTATACCAAGCTGAAACTTCCAAAAACAGTAGGAGATTGGCTTTCTCCTAATTTGTCTGCAGTTCTATAAAAGAGTGCTTATCATGAAAAAGATCAGATTTTGCCAATATCCAATCTTAATATGGCATAAACTAAGCCTGAAACACTTGTCAACTAAATGTGTGTGAATATAAGGGTCAACTAGATTGCTCATGAATAAAGGGAAAAAAATATGCACAATAGATTAACATTTTCCCTAAAATAAGAAGCACCTCTTGCTTTGTCAACTGACTTTCTACGTTGGTTGGAAACTGAAACATGATACAAGTGTGGCTTTTCTTCAAGAATTGTTTTGCTTCATTTAAGCTTGAAGTTGGTTTCTGCTCAACATGCCTGGACAAATTACCATTTCAATGTGTGTAAAGTATTCTAAGCCATGGTGCTTATTTCTGGAGGCAGCAACGAATCAACAACAACAATAACAAAACTTGAGTACTTAGGTCCTTCTCTCCCTTGGTTCCCCTTTCCCATAATGAATGTGCTCCATTCATTGGTGTCTGTAAGAAACATTAGCAGAAGATAGGAGAGGAACTGCTTAGCAACTCATAGAAATCCCAAAGAGAGGTGGAAAGGAAATGATTTTCATGTAATTATTCACTGCCACAAAAGCTGTTGTCAAGTAGACACTAGAAATAGCTGTTTTATTCTTTCCCTAACCTACTTTTAATCTTTTGAGAATCACTTTTGTTAAAAGAAAGGAAAAGAAAAGGCTTAATTCAGCCATTTTATGCCAAACTATTTAAGTTCTGTTTTCTCCACTAATGAACCCCTCTGCTTCCAGAAGTTGTGTTGTTGAATACTGTGCCCCCCTCCCCAAAGTACAATCTCAGAAACAAGACTGAATCTTGTATCCAAATACAGCACATTTCCATCTATTTATCTAGACGGCATAGAGTTCATACTTTGTTTTACTTTATTTTTCTGTTTAATTACAACTGTTAATGGCATGGCAAATGAAAAGCAAAACAAGATTATATGTACACATTGCAATGAAAGGCTTGGATTACTGTGGTGGAAGGTTAGACATTTGATTATGCCACAGCAACAACAAGGAAATCTGCATTTCATTAGTATTTTGTACATAATAATAGTTGACGTTGGCTTCTAATTTCATATTGAAATTTCATACTTTAGGTTGGGGCTCTGTTGGCATGTTTCACAGTAGCAAAATGGATCCTTTTCCATTCTGAATGTGAATTCAGTGTTTTACAAATAATGAGAGATAATTTTCTATTAATCCTAATTGTGGGCAACTCATAGCAAAAGGTAACGTCTGCCTCCAATTAAATTCAACTTAGCCTAAATTCATGGTCATGCCCATGTTTTTTTGTTGGCAACAGTAGAGAAGTGGTTTGCCATTTCCTTCTCCAAGATATTTGTTTTAACTTTACCATCTATTTTATAGCACTGGAAATTATTTTGTGGTTTCCCCCATCTAATTATTACCGGAAAAGGCCCACCTCAGGGTTTTCAAGGTGACAAGGAAGGGAAGGGAAATATTTAGAGATGATGGATCCACCTCCTCTCTCAAGGAAGCAGTTACCACTTGGATATACTCATAGACAAACATACCCCTTCCTGAAAGCCTTGACCAACCAGGAGGGACATGGATGTAGAACACAGATGATCTGCTTCTGGCTATAACTTTTAATAGTTAATTTTCATTTGCTGGTGTTCAGTAATCAGCATATTTATCTTAAGCCAGTTGCCATTATCCAGAAAGTTAGGTAAGTTAAAACTTTTTGAATCAGGACTATTTTGTGAAGCTCTAGTAAAGTCATTTTTAAAATAAGATGATAAGTCTAGTAACTGTAGATGTCTTACAAGAAAAGGCTGGATTATCTTGATATTTTTAATTGAGGAAAAAATCACATTAAAGGGGACACATATTTACTTTATTTGAAATGCTTGTATGGCTACCCATCTTCATTCCAGAACTCTGGGTAGTCCATAACCTTAATATAAAAATAAAATATCATGAATATCATGAACAACTGTTGTTGTTTTCTCTCAAGTTCAGCATTTTGTGATCAACTAGATGCATCTGAGAACTTAGAAGCAGGTCAGGATAGTAGGAAGACTTTTCCATTGTTTCCTAGCAACTGGTATAAAAGTATGTGTGATTTGTTTTAAAAAATCATAAATAGCTGTTCACAAGTTTGTCATCAGTGATTTTAACTGTATATTGAAACTGATCTCCTTCACAACTTGTAAAGCTGCAAGATAAATATATTTTTGAAATAATTTTTTGAAAAAATGGAGTATCAGCTACAATTCACACAGTCATAAGGATATAATAGAATGAGACAAACATGAAAGCTGCCTTGATTTTCTAGAAGAACAAGCAAGATGTAAGTATAAAAAATGAAATGTACAGAAAGTAGCACAGAGATATCTCTTCATATGTGCAGATGAAATCTGTTGTTCAGTTGCTCAGTCGTGTCCGACTCTTCACGACCCCATGGACTGCATTGCACCAGGCCTCCCTGTCAGTGACCGCACCATCATGGTTATCAGGGACATTTAGATCTTTCTTGTAGAGGTATTCTGTGTATTCTTGCCATCTCTTCTTAATCTTTTCTGCTTCTGTTAGGTCCCTACCATTTTTGTCCTTCATCATGCTCATCTTTGCATGAAACCTTCCCTAGATATCTCCAATTTTCTTGAAGAGCTCTCTAGTCTTTCCCACTCTATTGTTTTCTTCAATTTCTTGGCACTGCTCATTTAAGAAGGCCGTCTTATCTCTCCTTGCTGTTTTCTGAAAATCTGCATTCAGTTGGGTGTATCTTTCCTTTCTCTCCTGCCTTTCGCCTTCCTTCTTTCCTCAGCTATTTCTAAAGCCTCATCAGACAGCCACTTTGTTTTCTTGCCTTTCTGTTTCTTTGGGATGGTTTTAGTAGCTACCTTTTGGACAATGTTATGCACCTCTGTCCATAGTTCTTCAGGAACTCTGTCTGCCAGGTTAATCCCTTAAATCTATTCTTCATCTCCACTATATATTCATAAAGGATATCACTGAGGTCATACCTGAATGACGTAGTGGTTTTCCCTACTTTCTTTAATTTCAGCCTAAATTTCGCAATAAAAAGCTCATGATATGAGCCACAGTCAACTCCAGGTCTTGTTTTTACTGACTGTATGGAGCTTCTCCACCTTTGGCTGCAAATAATATGATCAATCTGATTTCAGTATTAACCATCTGCTGATGTCCATGTGTAGAGTCTCCTCTTGGGTTGTCGGAAAAATATATTTGTTATGACCAGCATATTCTCTTGACAAAATTCTGCTAGCCTTTGCCCTACTTTGTACTCCAAACCCAAACTTGCCTGATATTCTAGTTAACTTTTGACTTCCTACTTTAGCATTCCAATCCCCTATGATAAAAAGGATATCTTTTTTTTTTTAGTGTGAGTTCTAGAAGGTGGTGGAGGCCTTCATAGAACTGGTCAACCAGCCTTTTGGCATTAGTGGTTGGGGCATAGACTTGGTTTACTGTGATATTGAATGGTTTGCCTTGGATTTGAATTGAGATCATTCTGTTGATTTTGAGCTTGTACCCCAGTACTGCTTTCTCACTCTTTTATTGACTATAATTGCTATTCCATTTCTTCTAAGTGATTCTTGCCCACAGTAGTAGATATAGTGGTCATCTGAATTAAATTTGCCAATTTCTATCCAATTTAGTTCACTGATTCCCAAGATGTTGATGTTCAATCTTTACATCTCATATTTGACTACATGTAGCTTACCTTGATTCATAGATTTTACATTCCAAATTCTTATGCAATATTGTTCTTTACAGCATTGGATTTTGCATTCACCTCAAGAGCTGAGCATTCTTTGGCTTTAGTCAACTCCCTTTGCTCTTTCTGAAGTTACTTGTAATTGCTCTCTGCTCTTCCCCAGTAACATATTGGACACCTTCCAGTCTGAGGGGCACATCTTCTAGCATCATATCTTTCAGCCTTTTGTTATTGTCCATGGGGTTTTCTTTGCAAGGATACTGGAGTGGGTTGCCATTTCCTTCTCCAATGGAGTCCTGTAGCCATTTTTCACCAGATGTCCAGGAACTCTGACTTCTAGTATGGTCCTTGTTTACCTGGGCAATGACTGAGCCAGTATGGATTTCTGTAAACTACATCTCATATTTTTTATTGGAGGAAGACACTCTTTGTCTGGCTCTTCCAATGAGATCTGTCCAGTATGGTTGAACCTCTGGCATAGCTCTCATCTTCTTCAGAGCACAAATGCCCACAACTGTACCAAGGTGGTGCCTCACTGGGTATTACAGACTGCAGCAGCATAGAAGTCCATGTAATAAATATAAAAATTTTAGGTACAAAAAATGTGTCCAAGTGTTGTTTCTAAACTTATTCCTGAAATATGTTTCATGTTTAGAATGTTGGTGATTATATAATGAGAACATATTCAAAAGGCTATTTAGTTTTGCCATCAGTTTATAAATATTTATGAAAATACCGGTAATCCTTGCTTAATGGCCACAATTGGGACATACAATTTTGTTGCATTGTAGTTGCTAAGCAGAAAATCATATGATCATGATGGGCTTACAAACTCACTTCTTATTTGGTCATGAAGCAAATCACTGCAGTTGTTGTGAGATATGTGACTATGATTTTTTATTCCATGTTCTCCATTAACTCTATTTGTTGGAACCCAGTTGTGGAGTATCAAAATGGCAATCATGTAAGTGTGAAATTCTGCAACAGTCTTTGGTTGCAAAGTTGTTGTTTTTACTTACTCATAACTTTGAATAATCAGTAAACAAGGCAGTTGTTAAGTAAGGACTACCTGTAAAGTTTCACTACAATGGATATTTGTAAAATATCCTACTTTAGAAAAAGGAATAATTCTGCAGCAGTATTAAAACAATTTTGAAAAAGAAAGATAATGGCATATCACTGACATTTGAATGGATCAGTTTCTAACATACAGAACCCTCCTCTATCATTGCTGTGCTGTGCCATTGACCTAAAAACCACTCAATTTCACACTTGCTGCTGACCCTCAGGATAGTTTCCTCTTTCTCCTTAAATCACCAGGCATTGCATCCCTTTATTGTTTTATTCCCTATTGGATAAGAGGATGTCAGCAAAATATTGAAAGACACACAATACTTAGATTAAAAAGGCTTTTGGAGTTAACAAATTGGTGCAAAGGCCCAAAATCCTAAACTCTGGTCTCCTCATGGGGCACACAAATGATAACATTGAAATCCTTGTAGTCAACATGAGGGCTGATCTGGAAATATATGAGGACTGATTTGGGCAGGTTTTAATTCCGAGCAGCACATTCAGTTGTGCAAAAGAGTTTGGCCCAAATTAACTATAGTTAATTGAATGTTTGTACATTCAAACATTCAAACAGATGTTTGTACATCTCACTTTTCTGCCATGTTAGGAAGGGGGAACGCAAACCATTTCTGAGAGATGTTTGTTTGGTTCTCTATAAGTGGGCATGTATCCTAATTTCCAAATATGTCTCTGTATCTATGTATAAAAATACCTTCAGGCTGTAAAAATAGTTTATTAGGACCAGGATACATAAACATATCTGTATCTCTAATGCATCTATAGATATACTGGCTGGTTTTAATAGTAAATTAGGTTTGCAGCCTGATTGTAATTTATCAGACTTCAGACTTCCAAAAAACCTAATATCTGTACATTAGCATAACAGTAACATATATTAATATTCTCATGTCAAAAATAAATCTATAATGAATGTGAATACAGAAATATTTTGAAATGGATTCATTTTCTTCCCCTACTGAACAAAAAAACATATATATAATGTTCACAACAAAATGATGCAATATTTAGAGTACAAAGTGTGCAATGCAGCATCCTGTAGTATCATTAAACTTTCTGTATAAACTAAATGATTTCATAAGATTAAGTTTTTGTTTTAACTGGCAGGCAGTTTTGTAACACTACTTAAATTATTGCAGTGAAAGCCACTGATTGTGCCAATTTGGCTAATGTGGATCATAAGCCTGAGAATTATCGAGTCCAAATCAGCAGAAAAGGGGGGGAAAGAATTTGGTTCACTTCCTGTTAACAATTCTTTCTACATTGTTAATTATCAAAGTTATATAAAGCAAAGTGCAAGCCCATTTATTTTAATGTGTCTTTCAGCGAAGCAACACCTGTCCGATGGCTCCCGGGATGGCACTTTTCTTTCTGTGCCTTTTCTAGATGACTGGCCAAGCAATGAAATATCCCCAAGGTGGCTACAGAGACATTTTTACTTTGGTATTAAGGTAATTATATGTGTGGAGTGCATATGCACATGGGCATGCAAACACACATACTCTTTCTTGCTTATGTAGCTGAGAACAATACTTTCTTTTTATGCACAGCTGAGACTGAGTCAAGATATTAAGTATATTATATACTGAGATTCTATATTATATAGAACCTTATATTATATATAAGAGAGCATGGTGGCCTAGTGGCTAGTACACTGGATTTGTTGGCTGGAAGGTCACAGCCCAAGTTCAAGATCCAGATGGTGTATAATGGGGTGAGCTCCCGTTGTTCAACCCAGCTCCTGCCAACCTAGCATTTTGAAAGGATATGCAGATATGTAGAAATACAAGTAGATAAATAGGTACCACCTAATTCGGTGGGAAGGGTAACAGTGTTCCATGTGCCTCAGCATATAGTTATGCCAGCCACATTACTACAGCATCTTCAGACAACACTGGCTCTTTGGCTATGAAATGAAGATGAGCACCACCCCTAGAGTTGGACATGACTGAAAGGGGAAATCTTTATCTTTTTTTTTACAGTGAGATTGCCAGAACAGGGTCTGGATAATTTCATACTTGGAATCTCACAAGATTCATGTGAGAACACTGCAGCCTTCTATGCCTTATGTCTTTTGTCCTTTCAGAGGATGTCTCAAACTTCAGGAGCATCAGTCTGGAAAACAAGGGGGAAAAATCCAAAGAAACAGAAAAAAAGGAAAGTACTGCAGGAAACATGGATTGTTGTTTAACTTTTTTTGTATCTTGTTTACAAGTAAATTGAAGGTTTATTATTTCCTTACATTTTTCACTTGAAATGTTGTTGTAGTGTAATATGGCAATATGGAATGCAAGAAATTTAAATTTTATTATCCATTTTACCACTGGATGACTTTGAAACAGTTGATTTCTCTTTGTCTAATTTACTTCACAGGGATGTTATGAGAAAAAATAGAAGTTCCTGGCAGATGGGTACACAATATTTTTCAAGCTGAGAGCTAAACATGCTCTTTGAGTGATATGCCAGTTCCAAAAGGGATAGAATTCAAACAAAAAAGAAGGTGGGACTAGAATAAAATGGCATTTCATTTCAAATTAAGTTAATTGACTACAATTGATTTGATTTTTTTCACCTTGCCTCCTTTCTTTAAACATTACAATCAAGGTGTTTTGGGGATCACAGTGAAGATTTTGTGATACTGCATACGGCTTAGGGGCCTTGGCTTCTGCGTTCATATCCCAGAAGAAAGGAGATGTAAAGATAACAATAAATAAATTATATTCATCTTGCAAAAATGGTATATGATTATTTAAGTTAAAGTTTACTAGATAAAGTCCCAAGTTCTAATATAAGCTTTGTTTATATTGGAAAGAATCACTAGCCTTCATAAATATGGATTTTTCAGTTATAAATTTGTTTTTGATCAAGGCTGTTTTTAATCTTTGAGATTATACACATCAGAAAAGGGGATGAGAAACTTACTTAGCATGATGGTCCATAGCATATCATGCCTTGTTTTTCATCAGAATTCAACAAATATACTTTGTGCAAACTACAGTTTGCACAATGTGGTTTCAGCCCCCAGTATAGGAAGAAATTTCAATATCTCTTACATAGATTTGCATTATGTAAAAAGAGACTCCATACCTAAAGGAAATCAACCTTAACAGTTCATTGGAAGGACAGATGCTGAAGTTCAAATATGTTGGCCACTTAATGCTAAGAGAAGAGCCATTGGAAAAGACCATGATGCTGGGAAAGATTGAAGGTAAAAGGAGAAGGGAACAGCAGAGGATCAGATAGTTAGATAGCATTGATGATACAGTGGGTGTGGGTTTGGGCATGCTCTGGGAGACAGTGGAGGACATGGAGGCCTGGCGTGCTTCAGTCCATGGGGTTGCAAAGAGCTGAACATGATTTAGTGACAGAAGAACAGTCCATGCTGCAAGAAGGTAGGCAGAATTCTTATTAGTTCCATTTTTCTTCATTTAGCCTCACTTTAACGTTCATATATTATACATGAGCATCAATAGTAGGGAATCCTCTGTAGTGGTTTTTGTATGTTGTCTTCCAAAAGGGTTGAAATATTGCACATTGAGTCAACTTGTTAGGAATGAAGCAATATTTTGGGTTATGCAGCAGCTCTTGGGGTCCATGTATCTTCGCAGCATCCCAGAAGTTCTTGAATTCTAATGCTGGAACCATTTCTACCATTTGAATAAACTGAGTCTGAGAGAGAAAAAGGCAGGTTGCTTGGAGTCTGGAACTGATGAAAAAAAAATTTATGAACACTGCACAGAGCCTGATTTCTCAGTTAGATGGAAAAGAATGTATTAAAAAGCCAAAATCTCCAGGAGGTTAAAAAAAAACAGGTGTTTCCAAATCTGAGGAATTGGTCTTTCTCCCTTTTACTTATAGTGCCATTAACACTAGGAATGGCTTCCTAAATTATTAATTCCCAGTCAACAGAATTTGCTTCACAAATTTGCTTTACAAATCTCTGTCAATATCTACTATATTGACAGAGATATTTTGAAAAACTGGATTTCAAAAACAACAACCTCAAAAAAAGTGTAGGATGTGGCAGTTCTCCATAGTAGGAACATAACTGGGCAGCAGGAAGTTTGCCAGTTCTTGGTAGCTCAGCAAGAGAGGCCTGGGAATGAATCCAATAGAAAACTGTGACTATAATCACTGTAGGTTATAGAAAAAAAGAGGATGTGCTTCTTAAAAGACATTTGATTCTACGCCATGTGGGACCTACCTAGCTTCCTTTGTGTCAACTTGTAAGAAGATAATTTAATTCATTTGTCTAAATTGTTGATTTTGAGACAGTATCCAATTAAACCTCATCATAACACTATACTGGAGGGCTGCCTAAGCGATTGCTTAAGAGGCTACAAACAAGAGTTTACCAAGGCGTCATATTTAAGGGTAATAAACTTGGGTAAGTTTATACCATCAAAGACCTACGTGAATTATGTGTCTTCCATGCAGGTCTTTGATCATCTGTAAAGAAACACACACAAAAATACCGAGTATTTACACTGGGTTGAATTTAGCTACAATTAAGCACATTTAAGCCCCATCTATTTCAACATAAGAAACTCCTTTCATTGATCTCAAAGGGGCATTAAAATGATTAACTTTAGATGACTGTTCCAATGGTGTCATTAGCACTCCAAAATACTCAGCAATCTTCCAAATCTCTCTAGTACCAAGCAATGGTAGCCATGTTGAATGTTAGTTGAATAAAAATCACAAAGGCATAGTAGTCATACCCTTGTTGAGAACCACTTTGGTATAAGGTTCAAGCAGATGTTCCTAACTGTTTTGCTTCCACACCTCCCTTTAATGAAATCTAAATTTAAACACTTTCCCCAAAAATCCAAATACCAGAATTAACACAAATGAGCAATGAAAACAATATAATGCAACTTTGGGAAAGATAGATTTATTGTAACAGTATAACTAAAAGTTTATTCATACTTTCCCTTGGATTCTGTCTGCACCTTCTTAAGGGACATACACCCTACAGTTTGGGAAACCCTCAGTTAAAGGCATCTGGTAGAAACAAAAAAAAAATGATTTCTGGGCCAGGCACTTTCTCTCTTTTCAGGGACAGTTACAGCCATGTCTCATTCTAGCCATGTAACACTTTTATTACATCAGCTTTCAATAAGCTTCCAGTTGCAATATAGGATGCTAAGGGTGGCTTCTTCATACCATAGGACTGGTTACAAGAGGGATCTCTTTTTTCCATTGTTTTTGCTTGCTCTATAAGATCCAGCAGAGTGGGTACAACCTGGATCCCATCCTTGAAACCATTCATCTAATGGGTTCCAGAAAGTAGGCCTTATTTGTTGTGGTGTCTGCTCTCTGGAATGGTATCCTCCCAGAATTTTGTGTTGCCTCCACCCTGTAACCCTTTCAGCAAGCCTTGGACACCAGGCACTTTCCCAGGCTAAGGGTTGAAATGTGGTTTTCTTCAGTTGTTTTGTATTAACATGTCATGTTCTTTTTGGTTTTATCACTTTTATCATTTTAACTGGATTTTTTTTTCTTTTGCTACTCATTCAAAGAAAGTTGAGTTGGGTAGGTCCATAAATTTTGGCATGTACAAAATTAAAAAAAAAAATCTAAAAAATGATACTTCAAGATGGCCAACAAAGATAACTAAATCTCTTTTGGAAGAGCCTGTTATATAAATGGCACTGTGATCAAAGAAGTTTTATATATATTCTATTTATATCTCCTATATTTCTTGCTCTCAGAGTGATGTGTCTATGACCCAGTAAGATCCTTTAGACATTCATGTTCCAGATATATCTTTTATCTGCTTCTTCATCCTTCAGGACAACACTCACCTCAAGCTTCCCATTCCACTGAAACAATGCTTCCATCACTATCACAAATTGCACATACAGACAGAGAGACACGTAAAAGTCTCTAATAAAAACACAATAACCCATTCTGACTGCAGAATCACAACATATAATCTTAAGAAATAACCGTTTATTTGACAGAATGGGTTGCTTCCTCTCCCCATAACTATCTTAGTCAAGTGGGGGCTCCCATATTATACAGTGAGCATATATATCCATGCTACTTTGAGAGGTTCCATTTCTTAATCGGACATTTTTTTATTTCTTTTTTTTCCTTTGAAACTTATCACAGACTTTTGATATTAAATACTAGCCAGCAATGTAACAAGAGTACTGTAAAACAAAATAGATGTGTTGCTTTAAAAATAATAATAATAAAAATCACTATTTCTCTTTGTTGTATAATGTTTAAGTTCTGTGATTTTAAATTACATCCGATTGTGTATTTGTATTTTTGCAGTTTTCTACCATTGTTAGATTCTGAATCTGAAATACAGTACATTTATAAGAAACAATATAAAAGCAAGACTGTGAAAGCCTCCCTGTTCAGATACGAGCCTCTTATAAATGTCATCCAGGCCATGCATAACATTGGTAGGAGATGCTACCACACCATCGAGGCAGTCAGCAGTATAATTTCATATTTATCATTTTAATCTGGGAAGCTGAACAAATGATTGTGACAGCATTTTCTAAACAGAGGTAAGAGGTAAAGTGGGTCATGGTGAACATTGACGATAAGCAAGCAAGAATCTGCAATGCTGCCAGATCGTTGTGTTTGGAGATATGAACAGACCAGCAACTGTTATGTGTTATGCATTTTGCAAGTCAAGAAAAGGGAAGGTAATTTATGTTCCTGGCAAACATGGGTAAGAACTGGATCAGAGATTTAAAGGCATTTGGCCAGGTTTTCATCTCAGACCATTTGAGGCTTTGCAAAATATGTCTGCACAAGGATGAAATTAAATATTTATTTGGGGTGCCAGGAAACCACTCCTTTGACTTAAAAAGAATTGTTTCACTGACTCAAGCTACTACCCACTGCCGAGTCACAAGCAAACTTGCTGAGAAAGCCCTTTGTCTACTCTCCCACTCCATGCCTAAAGAGGATAGAGATGTGAAGAAGAAACTACCTAACAACACAGTATCTCATTCCACAGAAAGCTCACACAGGGAAGCAGCAATTTATCTCATATCCATGTTCCTGTCTAGAAAACAGTAATCACAGCCATAGAACATGAAGAGCAGAATCCTGAGCCAATAGCTCAAAGTCCCATCAGAGCAATAGAAAAAGACAGAGAAGCACTGGGTCTCTTAGAAAAGGAGGGGACGTGACAAATTTCACTATCTGTATCTATTGCTGACTTCTCAGAGATATATTTATTTGGATTTTTATTGGATTAACAACCCTTATATCCAACAACAGTATGGGATATAAGGTTCTGGGAGAAGAGGGAACCTGTAATAATATTTATACAAACAAAAGCATAAATTAAAAACAAAATCAAGAATCTTTAAAAAAAAAAACTTCCGCTCCTCTCATATATATTCTTGGATATAACTGAATCAAAATTTATATGCTTATATTATAAATTCAAAAATTTATCAGTACATAATTTTAGTAGCATCTTGAAAGCCTGCCTGCCTACCTTACCTGTTTGGAAAAAGACATCTGAAGAACTGCCTCCCAAAATACATGGCATTGCTTTTTCTCTTTCTGGAAGATCCAGATTTTCTTTTCCTCTAGTGGTCAGAAGTTCTAGATGATGGTGCTATACACAATACAAAATAGAAGGACACTATCAGTCTTTTCTTCAGGAAAAGAAGTCAAAGGAAAAGGTAAGAATTGTGGTATATAGTTGGTGAGCTACAGGTGTCTTATTCTTAGATCCTTTGGGGGGAAATAATGGGAGAGCGGGGCTTTTTATGTTTGTGACAAATGTAGTACTTAATGACAAAAGTATATTTCATGCTGAACATCATAATCCCTTCCTTGCAT
>JANHZU010001771.1:24833-36356 GCA_032468055.1 Acrochordus granulatus
GAGTGGTATCGTCTGCATATCTGAGGTTGTTGATATTTCTCCCGGGAATCTTAATTCCAGCTGGTGATTCATCCAGCTCAGCATTTCGCATGATGTGCTCTGCATATAACTTAAGCAAGCAGGGTGACAATGTACAGCCTTGCCGTACTCCTTTCCCAATTTTGAACCAATCAGTTTTTCCAGGTCCAGTTCTAACTGTTGCTTCTTGACTCACATAAAGATTTCTCAGGAGACAGGTAAAGAGGTTTGGTACTCACATCTATCTAAGAATTTGCGACAGTTTGTTGTGATCCACACAATCAAAGGCTTTAACGTAGCCAATGAAGCAGAAGTTTTCTAGAACTCCCTTGCTTTTTCCATGATCAAATGAATGTTGGCAATTTGATATCTAGTTCTTCTGCCTCTTCGAAATCCAGCTTTTACTTCTGATAGTTCTCGATTCACATACGAGCCTAGCATGTAGTATTTTAAGCATAATCTTACTAGGATGTGATTTGACAGTTGTACAGTAGTTTGAACATTCTTTGTCATTGCCCTTCTTTGAGATTGGGATGCAAACTGACTATTTTCAATCCTGAGGCCAGGTGAGTTTTCCAAATTTGCTGGCATATTGAGTGCAGCACTTTCATGGCATTGTGTTTTAGGATTTTAAATAATTCGGCTTGAATATCATCACCTCTGCTAGCTTTGTTGTTAGTAATGTTTCCTAAGGCCCACTTGACTTCACACTCCAGGAAGTCTGGCTCTATGTCAATGTCTGCACTGGTTATCAGGGACACTTAGATCTTTCTTGTATAAGTCTTCTGTGTATTCTTACTATCTCTTCTTAATCTCTTCTTCTTCTGTTAGGTCGCTACCATTTTTGCTCTTTATCATGCTCATCTTGAAACATTCCCTTGATATCTCCAGTTTTCTTGAAGAGATATCTATTTGTATTCAGTTGGGTAGATTTTTCCCTTTCTCCCTTGCCTTTCACTTTCCTTCTTTCCTCAGCTATTTGTAAAGCCTCATCAGACAGCCACTTTGCTTTCTTGCATTGATTTTTCTTTGGGATGGTTTTAGTAGCTACCCCTTGTACAATATTACATACCTCTGTCCATAGTTCTTCAAGTGCTGTGTCTACCAAATGTAATCCCTTCAATCATCATTGTTCACTATTCGTCAGTCTTGTTCCTGGGCATGATTTTTTTTACAGTCGTATTTGCTATTTTTATTGCTATTTATAGTGTAAGAATTCCCTTTGTTAAAAGGAATAGCAGTTACCCAAATAGTGAACAAATATAGATTGACACAAATGAGTCAATACATCCCTATTAAGAAAAAGCTGAAGGAAACAGCCAGAGTTTTAACCTCACAATATAACGATGTAGGTGGCTGATTTGAAAAGAAAGCCCTCACTGGAATTCCTCAGAGTCTCCATATTTCTTCTAACAAATATTATTAACCAGAGCTCTTGTTCCTAGGATCCTTTTGTTGTTCAAGGACAGAAATCTGATGTGTTACTGATAGTATGTATAGCGATTATTTTGTTCTTCACTTACTTGATTCCATAGGCCCAACTTTTTGTGTGACAACCCGAAATAACAACTTTTATACAGTATGATGAAAACTGCAAGCAGTGACTCACCAAAATGCTGCTGCTGATGTTTCCTTAAGAGAATCACTCTATTGACTGGCACAAATCTGTTGCCTCACTTCTTATCAAATCAAATTTAGAGACCACCTATTTCACACACAAAATATAGCTTATAACTTCCATCATTCCTACTTTTGTTAATAGAATTGGTTGAGCAGTATAAAAATGCTGAATCCCGAATAATGTAAAGGTTTTGAGTTAAATAAGCAGGAGTCCTCCATTTCTAGAAAAGGCAAATAACCATGAAGGTTTCTGGCTGGAGAAAATTCTGGTAGTAACTAGTATTAGACATATGATGTCCAAGTATTTATTTATTGTATTTTTATCCTGTACTTTGTGTGTAAATCTTCAGGAAGTCAGGATAGCTTCTAGAACAGGTTCACATTCTTCCTGGAAAATATTCTACAATTATGCTGTAATTGCCAAGTTTTTCCAAGGAGGTACTCAAGTAGAAAACATGGCATTGCAATAGAGTTCAGCTGCCCTTGAGATAAACCTTGAACCATGACAAAATTATGTTCCCACCTCCAACTCCTGATGTAGTCCAGTAGAATGACTAATGGTATCAAAAATGCCAAGATACCTAACAGCAAAAACATCCTGATCCCTTACCAGATCATCTATTAGAGCAGTGTTTCTCAACTTTGACAACTTTAAGACATGTGGATCACAGCTCCCAGAATTCCCCAGTCAGCCATGCTAGCTAAAGAAGTCTGGGAATTAAGGTCCAAATGCCTTAAATTTTTTAAGGTCAAGAGACACTGCATTAGAGCAACTAGAGTCTTCTCTAATGTCCCATCCTATAACTAGACTAAAATTATCCTTTTAGAAGTGCCTAAAATTGCTCAGTTTCATGTTCCATCACCTTGGCAAGGATTGTTACATTTCAAATTGATGAAAGGATCTAATATTGATTTTTGAACAGAATTACATAGTGCAGTTGTTTAATAATCTTAAGTGGCAGACTATTATTGCTGATCCAGCATGTTTAAAAACATCCTTTGTGGATTTGCATAATGAGAACTATGTCACAGAGCATTGGGAGTCCCTTCCAGTTGTGTTAAGCAAGTCATCTCTTTAGGGAGGCAGCTGAGAGATCTCAAATCTTTAATGGCTGGAATGCAAAGGAAAAATGTATCTGTACTCAATCTGGAATTGATGCAGAATCACACATTTTAATCTGACTGTTAGAACCAGCAATCTGAAGTCCAGGGAAATGTAATGTCAAGATAATATTCCACGCCCAGAAATATCCTGGTTCATTTAAGGAAGTGACTGTTGTAAGTTATTTTTTGCATCTTCCTTATTTTATCTTAAAAATAACAAGTGGGTGATTTCCATGACAACCTGATCAAAAGCATATTTTCAAACAATACAGTGAACTCGCACAGTACCCTTAAAAATTATTAAATACTATTGGCCATTCTGGAAGTAGCTTGTTTACATCATCAAAAAATAAATAAATAAAAGTAATTTTATGAATATAATCTGTATCTTCAACTGTAAGGGATTGGATGGGAAGTGGTATTGCAATATTCTTTTAAAGGATGAAATAATCCAATTCTCTTTACACTAATGAGTATGCTAAAACAGGATTATTATTTCTTTCTTTGTGCAAATGTTATGGGAGAAAAAAAACTTAATCAAAAGCTTTCATTAAATTCACTGAATAAAATTATTCTGTTTAATTTTTAGCTATTATTTTTCTACCCTTTTCTCCAGGGAGCCAAGAAGTATTTACAAATAATCTCCCCATGACCTTATTTAGGCATGTATTTATTTAAAACATTTATATAGCCACCTATCTTTCAGTCAACACTGGGTAGCTCCAAATATGCAGTTCCTAAGACCCTAGAATGACCTAACAAACCTGTTCAAAATCTCTAACAAATTCTAATTTATAATGTGGACACAAATTATTAAGAACAGGGAAAACACAGCTAATGCTCTTTGGGGAACCCTTATACTATAAATTTGTTTCTGACAGTTCTATATTATTCATAATTTCATGAGAGCAAATTTTTATTGCTATCCTAAACTATATGAAGTAATTCAAGATTTTCAGCCAGTTCTTGTTACCTTTCTGCTAAATTTCCCATTAAATTCAATGGGATTTACTATATGAAGTGAATAGGATTATGGCTTAAGTCCCATAATAGTTGTATTAAATTATTCTGGTCCTTGCTTAATACTGTGTATTAATTTGTATCTTACAAGTTGACTGCCTTGACCATTAGGAGGTCATTACATTGAAGTCATTGTAAAAGGCCTTCTATGACTTTGCTTCTGCCTTTATTCTACATGTGTCATTAAGACTCCATCTTCCAAAGGTGAAATAAAAGTGAAAGTCTTAATGAATGTTTAATTTTTGCACCAGTTCCCTTGACCATGGGACTCCCCATGGGTCTCATAAGAAATATCTTGATAAAGTTTGCTATTTATAAAAAAATATATCTAAGGGAATATATAACTGAATCCCTTGAGCACAAAATATTAATATCTAATTGTAAAGTATTTTTGTGAAGAGTTAATTAGGCCATTTAGAAAAATATACCATTAAATTTCCATTAAGAATTTTTTTTGGAGGAGGCTGTTATATCAGCCAATATTTTGTGCTTAAAAAAGTGATTGTAAACTGAGCTTTTCTTTACCAAAAGGATCAATGTATCCCTCCAAAGATAAAAAAGGAGAAATTATTATTTCTTCCTGTTCTCCAAGAAAGCTTTAATAGTTTACAAATTAAGCTTAATTACTTATATGTATAATTTAATGTGCAGATTCCATTTTCTTTCACCTTCTGGCTTCCCACTTATATTTTATTGCCTACATATTACATCATAAATTGTGATTTGGCTTTACCCCTTGGTGATTATTGAGATAAAGCAGTACTCACTCTATGTAATGTTCCCCGACATTTTGGAGTGAGATGAGAATAAGTAAAGTATAAAACATCATTCCCCAACCCATAGACTATACGGGTCAAGAGAGTTTTGTGGTTCATAGAAAATGATCAAACACATTGCATATTGGATTTCTTCTTATATTTTTTCTTCTATTATTTGAACATAAGCAATACAAGTAGTATTTCTTTCACACTGCAGATTTCTTTATCAAGTGACACTTACCTAAGGCATTTTCAACAATCTCTGCTGGATCTCTTACTTTCTAACTCTCCAACCTCTCTGCAGTCATTCTGCTAAGTGGCAGTAATGCAACAAAGCATAATTTAAATTTACTAGAATATCCTTGATGTGGCATTGCTGCATGGGGAATTTAAATGGCAGGTACTCTGATTCAGGCTGCATTAAGAGAAATGTAAATGGTGATTCCCATACTCCTTGTGGAGCTGCCTGGCATCCATCATTATGAGACTGTTGCTGCTAACAGCTCAACCACTTGAGAACATTATTGATACAGAAGATCTCTCACAGTACAACAAATAACTCAGATCTGCAAGTCTAGTCTAGGCTCAGGGAGTCTTTGGTTTCCACATAGGTTGAACTCACAGTCATTCCAAAAGGTTTCAGATTCTCTACTCTTGCAATTGGCCATGATTGCCTTGGCTGTGTTGTGTTGAGTATTGACTGGAAGAAAGAAAGCATGCTTGTTTTCCATTCCCATTAGCATTTTTAAATTATATTTATTTTTACATGCATACAATCATAATCAGAAGAGAAGAATAATTTTACCACTTGTGAATGAATCTGTAAAGTTTTAAAAATCAATTTGGTTCAGGCTTTTTCAAAAAATATTATATTGAATTGTACAATTTGAGATTGACTTCTCATATCACTGCCTGGACCAAGGTCATTCATCATTATCAACTGATATTTCTAATGCTTTCAATTATTTAGGACATGTGTAGCATTAGGAAGGTTTGTCTTAAAGATTGGCTTTTGGTCTCATTGCAGAAGGAGTTATTTCTGTTCTATAAATGAAAGGAGTACCCATTATTTGACCTATTGGACCATAGGTAACTTAATAGCTGAGTAGTTAAATGGTGAATCAGGAAGTGCCCTGTTATCACTTAACTGTAATTGTCATAATAACAATCTTATTACTACAATAAAATGTTTAAAAAAAAGACGTCTGACTTTGGGTTAATTGGAAGGTTAGCTTTTGGTTTGAAGATTGACAAATGGCACAAAGCTTACTGAATTACTTGTTGTAATCTGCGGAAAATCACAAAAAAGCCTTTACATGTTGTAGCCTTCTAACCTTAAGAGCAGCCGATCTTATCCATGGAAAGTAGATACCACTAATTGACAGTAGACTTTAGATTTTTCTCTAACTATATGCTTCCATCTAATAGTTATTATTATTATTTAACACATTTCTATGCCACCAATTTCCGAAGACTCTTGGCAGTTTACAGTCATTAGACATTTTATACATTGTGTGTTTTTACTAACCCCGCCCCCCTACTGTTGGCGATGTTCACATCCAGGGCATTCTCTGCAGTTCCTGCTCCACCCCCAGTGGGAGGCAAGTCTAACTCTGACTCACTGCTCAACTCTGACTCACTGCTCCTGTCATTGCCAGCTGGCTCCCACCGAAGTGGTACCCATTTATCTACTCACATTTCTTATGTGCTTTCGAACTGCTGGGTGGGCAGGAGCTGGAGGTGAATGATGGAAGCTCATCCCATCATGTGATACTATGGTTCGAACCGCAAGAGTGCAGCCCATCTCTGGTTGACACAACTGGCATCATTAAGCCACTGTGCCACCACACCTCCTAGTTGCCCAGATGTTTGCAACTAAGATCAGATGGCTCTCCTGATGTGGCAAAAATGTGGTCATTTTGACTCAGTCCTACATTTGAGCAAGGGGTAGAATTTCCTTATATTATTCATAGATTCACTTTATAGAAGATTAACTTTATAGATTCACTTTACAGAAGATAGATAAATTGTACAGTCTGAAATTTCTGTTACAAGTTAAGGTGGAAGTAGAATCATAAGCAGTAATTATAGCTAGGACATGTTGAAAGTCACATAAAACAAGCAGATATTAGTTTCGCTTTTAGAACAGCCCTATTTGCCTTCTGTGACAGAGGGATTCAATCAGCCTACCTGTTAATTATACCGATACCTGCTTCTTTGTCCTTAAGGGCAAGATATTTTTCATTCTCCAGCGCCATCATGGTACTATGTATAAAATTAGCTTTCTGCCTTCTACTCTGAGCTTTATCCACGATAGAATAATAATCCTCTTGAAGAATCATAATTTGAGTTTTATAGAAGCACAAACTAATAAAATGCATAATTAATCTACCTGTTCTCTATTCCAGTCCCATTTCCTACCCTCATTAGCTAAAATCAATTAGTAAGGGACACTTAAGGTTTTGCAAAGATAGTTCTTTGACGGGTGGAGGGGAAAACTAGGTAAAAACTGTACTTTGTACTATTTCTTTTAAATGCCCTAAATGTGAAGGGCTTCTTTTTCCCCATCTCTACTTTAATCAAGTATAACTCATTAGTTTAAAGAGGAGCTGTGTCCTACACAAATGAAATAAATTTTATGATAGCAATTTCTAATGGGAAGATGAAATAATCTCTTCTTAAAGCATAATTTTTAACCTATGTTATTAGTTTTGTACGCTTAAGCTATGCTGTTAAAATATAACTACTTAAATTAAGCTATTAAACCATTTTTACAGTGGTATAGTATAAAGTAAAGGGAACTCAGAGAAGTTCATGAATGTTTGTCACTTTCATGTTCTACAATACTCAGAGTCACTTTAGATAATGAGATGGGCAGCTTATAAATTTAATAAATAAATAAAACACTATAGCTTCTTAGAAGTAAGTTTCAAAGGAATAAACCCTTCACGGATCCAGATCCAGTAGTAAATTGTTCCTGAATAACATCATCCAATGTCTTACAACTAAGTTTCAGGATCACACAGACATTGCTGTCTGGGGTTTATTCTGGACTTGACTAAATTAATTCTGTTTCCTTTTCCTACTTCTTTGCCACCTGCTGTTTTCCTCTCAAAGGTCAACTCTCTCTAAGAATCTGAATGTTCCCCAACCTGAATGTCATTTACATGTAATGTTTTTCTGGCAGACCCTATTACAGTTTTTCTTTGTTACTAGATGATTCATTTATCAGTCTCATCTTTCACTCCACAACATTTTTCAGACCTGGTAATTGATTATTTCTTCTTTCTGCAGAAACATTTTCAGACTTTCATCTTCATTGATGTCACCTTAAAATATCACATTAATTAATCTCTATGATGCGCTGCTAAAAACAAAAATAAATACAATGGTGAGTAAAAATAAGGTATGGCCTTCTACAAGTTGACTTCAGCTTCACAGACTTATTCATGTAATTTTCTTGGCAACAACATGGAAATGGTTTAAAATAACCTTCCAGGATATTTTTTTTCCTATTTTTCCCTTTGGCTTCACAGTCTTTCCTTTCAACTAACCACTTGGTTTCTTTTTGCCCATGACTAAGAGAGACAAAGAACTATGTTGATTTTCTTTATTAAAGTATTAATTTTTCCTCCCACATATATTATATTTATTGAGAGGCTGATTGATTGTCTGATAATCTGTTGGACGACAACAGTCCAAGATGGGAAGAAAACTGAAGACAGAATTGTTACGTAAACAAAAAAGGGCATCTCTTGAAGCTTATCTAGATTTTCATAAGCTGGAGCAACAAGTCAGATGACATTCTTGTGGAAGGGGCATATTGAAATATTCAAATTAAATTTGAAATCTACATGTGTGAGTTTGGTTGGTCGAGCCTGGCATATTCCTTTGTATATTGTATATTCATATAATTCTACATTATAAAGTATAGGATATATTTCCTTGCTACTATATATGTACATCTTCCTGATCATGGGTCTTCCTAGACTTATGCTCCAGCAGGTGGAAGCCATAAAAGTCACAGCCCTTGCTATCATTGGCTGGTGCATCAGTTGAGAGCTATCTGGATCAGGCTGCCCTAGTGATAGCAATTGATGCCTTGATAATCATGTAGCTGGACTATTTTAATGCACTACACACTATGCACTCTGCACCATACAGATCTTTGGAAATGATTCAGAAACTGCTTCTGTTATGAACATAGCAGTCAGGTTGTTGGTGGAAGAATCTACCATTGTAAAATAACTCCAATCGTGAGATCACTGTATTGGCAACAAGTAGGTTTCCAGACCTAATTCATAGGGTTCATTATCTTCTATAAAGGCAAAGGATTGCAATGTGTAAAATCTGTCTGCCTAGGCCAGAATTAAGAAAAACACTCCTGAGAGTCCTCCCATTTTATGTTATGTTTTGCTAACAGTCCTTATTAAACTTTCTTTGTCTCTAGAAGATTGATTTATTAGTCTCATCTCTTACATCATGAGAAGTATGGTTTCTGTTTGTGTAATTGTATTATGTTGCATTTTTGATTAATTTGATTTTCTGCCTGTTTGCTTGCTTTGTGCTTCACTGTATAGAGACTTATCTGATTGAGCTGGTCCACATATATTATTAAATAAATAAAACCAAATGATAAGATAATTAATGGTATCTTGCCTTAGTGTGATACATGGTGTGATTAATTTTTCATGAATTATACTTTAGTATCATAGGCTTAGGATAGTATAAAAGACCTTGTGAATTATTTTCTTTCTCATTCCCTCAAAAACAATATTCTGTAGCAGCATTAGTCGTTACATGTTAGTAAGGCTACCAGAATTGCTTCAAAAGAATAAAGATGACCACTAGATGTCAGAAGGAGTTTTCTGATGCTGTCCAATGCTGTGATCCAGATCTGATTGCCCTAATTTAATAGACAGATTAATTAAATGGTTATAGTGGATGTGTAGCTTGTAAAATTAGCAGGCCATCTCTTTATGTGTATATATAAGGACAAGGAATTAGAGTAGATATACTATAGAATCTACCATTTAGATTATCACCAAATGGTCAAATTATTCCTTGACTTCTGGCAACCCAGTTAAAAGTACAATTAAAAGTCCTGTTTAAATTCTGGCTGACTTTGTTTAGCCATTTTGTGACCAGGTAAGTTGTGTACAAGGGCAAACAGAGGAGAGAAGATAGAATATGAGGAATAATAGAGGCTGAAGAATGCCCACAAATTGTGCAAGAACTAATAGTCCTGGGGTAGACATTTATTTATATGCTACTAAGACCAAACACATTACATTAGGGGACCATATTAAGATGGGAATCCAATCATGACCTGAACCACCCAAATGTATATTTAGAGGGGTTCTTAATCAATATCTTAAAGGTAAATTTCTAGCATTCTTTAACATGTGGTTTAATAGTCACTAAGTACAGAGCCACAAGGAGGTGTGGCGGCCAAGTACTTAAGATGCTGCGCTTACCAGCCGGGAGGTTGGCAGCTCAATAATTTAAGATCCAAGCACCACATAATGGGCTGAGCTCCTGTTACTTGCCACATCTCCTGTCAACACAGCAGTTCAAAAGCATGTAAAATGCAAGTAAATAAATAAGTACCACCTTCAGTGAGAAAAGTAACAGCATTCTGTGTGCCTTGGCATATAATCATGCTGGCCACATGACCACAGAAGCGTCTTTGGACAATGCTGGCTCCCTTGGCTATGAATTGTAGATGAGCACCACCCTCTAGAGCCAGCCACAACAGGCAGGGGAAACTTTTATCTTTTTTTTACAGGGTCATAATTCTTTCCTATTTGCTGTACTCAGATATATGGAAAAGTATTTACACTTAGGTGGATGTGGATGTAACTGAGTGTGGATTCTTCTGATTGTTTTTAGAAGAATTCTGAAAAAGAGATAGCAATGAAAAGAACAGAAATATTATATTCCAAAAGAAAACTAATGCTTTTTCAGGACTTGAGTGTATACCTCCCAAAAATAAACCAGAATCAAAGACCAAAAGCTTTGATGTCAAATGTTTTATCTGCCAGAATTTCTTTCACAGTGAAAAGTATATTTTATGGCATGCCTGCCGGTATGATTCTTAGGATTTCCTTTCCCATGTATTGTTGTAATCTGTCACTGAAGCTAATATGCTAATTAAATGTTTATGAAATATTGTTTTGTTTGAGGAGGATAGACATCATTTGGCAAAAGATCAGATTTAAAAATGATCCTGAAGGAAATGTCAATCACTAATAAGAAGCTAAAATGTTGAAATTAATTGACTAAAGCTAAATTCAAAAAATTATTAATGACATTATATTTTTTTAAAGCCAGTCTACTGAGTCTACTATTTGAGCTCAGTTATGAAGTAAGCAAAATATATTTATGGTTGCTCAGGATTTTTTTCACATGTCATTGTTTTGGAGAGTGCGAGAATAAATCAGTGGTCAGTGCTAAAGTGAAACCGCACTTCACAATTCAGTTAAAATTATGGTATTTTTAAAGGCCAAAAATTTGTGAGAACAGATATAGTATTTCCAAAATCTAATTTGAAATCTCTGAGTTCTTACACTTCACAAGTTCTTTGCAAAAACTTATGAGTTTGCAGATGGGTTTTATTTGGGGAGGTATACACTCAAGTCCTGAAAACAGAAAAAATCCTAGAATTAAAGAACACGTCAGTCAGACAAGACAAACATTTTATCAGGCAACAAAAGATACTAAGCAAGAAATGAAAATAGGGAGCATTTCAGCATCTCCTTTGAAAATACTGATTTCATCCCTGAAACTGAAATGGATTCCTGCCTTAAATATATATCTTGGAGATAAAAGAATCCATTTCTATCATAGGTACCTGTTGAGATATTGTCACCTGGTCAGATTGTCATATTTCTTATGGGGAGAATACATTGGGCAAACATATCAGTTACCATAAGTTGCTGGAAAGACTTCTTTTTGTTGCTATCTTGTATTTGTTAGGATTTTTTGCAGGTCAGATATGATA
>JANHZU010001771.1:53501-69418 GCA_032468055.1 Acrochordus granulatus
TAATAGTGCAGTGTTCTTTTCAGTGGAATATAACTAGACAGGAAAATATCTAAAATTTCATTTTTTTTCTGTAACACTAATTGATTTTGATAATACAATTGTATTCATGCATTAAAAAAGATCTTTTCCAAGGATATACATCTGTTGAAATTTATCTATCCATCTGTTTGGGTAGCAAAAGACAAGCAGAGCAGAACTTATCAGAAAAATAAAGTGAGCTATGATAAATTCTCCAGAACATTTGTATGCATCTCCATTTGCATATCAAGACTAAGTTATTAAATCAAATTGTCTCTTTGTTTGACTCAGTTGAATGGTGCTGGCTCTTAATTTCAGTATGGAACTAATTAATGTATAATGATGGCTTCTTCAGCCTGATTTCACCTAAGGCCAGATATTTTAAATGGAGGTTTTTCAGAAATAAAAAATGTGCATTTTACTTTTCTAATGGCAGATTGTATGACAAACTGCTAAGTCCTTGTTTGATGGGCCTGACTGACATTTGCGAACTTATAAATATCAGCTACATGAAGACAAAAGCTAGAGGTCCTTCTTGGAGGTTGGTATCCCATACTCATTTGCTTAGCTGAAATACTGTCATGTCATCTCTCCCAATAGTACTTCAAAATGTGTCTATGTATGTTTTTACTCATTTCCATTCTTTGGGAGAAAGGGGAAGTAAGGCTAATGATATTGCTGCCTAGCAGCCTGGGACTTCATAGAAGACTAGCAGATTTTGAAAAAAGAAAGAAACGTTAATTGTGTATTTATGAATAAAACAGAATGGACTTTTCAGAGAAGTTATGTTTTATGAAATATGGAATATATTGTTTACAATATACCTTATTAAGGAATTTTACAGTAAGTAGGATTATTGGCTGTGAAGACTTTGCTACTGCTGCTGTTGTTATTTTTAATGACTAGTATGTTAAGGTTAGGAGGCAAATAAATACAGTTGCCTTAATTTATCACAGAAATATTGTATTCCTGACTGACATGAATATTCAAAAATTACAAAAAGGATTTTAAAAAAATATTTCCTCTTTGCAATGTTAAATTATAAAACTTAATTTGGGAAATTGCATCCTTTTTTTTAAAATAGCCCAACAATTTCTTACATTCTCTCCAAAAGATGCATTATTCCTGCACAGTTAGATCTATCTTTTTCTTTATTATAAGATCAAATACTTGGTTGCATTTGGACTGGCTGTATAAGAGATTTTTTTTGCTCAATTTATGAAGCAATGTTCCATTTCTAAAGTATTACTAGGTGTTCATATGCTAGCTGTCTGCTGCTGGATCTCAGAAGATCCTCGTTGATTCTACCAGCCAGGTGTGACTATTTTTCTCAATTGGTAGGATGTTATGCCTTGGAGATAAGTGGTGATGTAACACTTTTTTTCAAAAAAATATTATCTATAGTTATTTAGTTGCTGACACCATGAGTTGTTATGTAGCTGATAACACTTTGCCCAATGACTATGCTTTGTCACTATTAATCACAAACATGAATATGAGATACCCACTGAAAAAGTATATCATATCAATTTGTCACTCATTCCATATTTCTGTGCTGTATTCTAGTCTTTTTTTTCATGACCCTATCATTTGTAGGCTTCCGTGTTCAAGCCTTTTATGTTTCTTTGGGTTTTTTCATTAATGTATCTGATTTAAAAATGGACCTCAGTAATAGTCTTCTTTGTTGTGATTGATTCTTCTCATGGGCAGCAAGCATGGAATTGTTTATAACTAGCTGTTCCATAATCAAGTTATTAAACATTAAACATTTGGCACTTGATGACCAAGAAAATAAATTTTGTGAATATAGGACTAATAAATTATGGCTATATCATAGTTATTATATCTGTGATTCTGACGTGTGGTTTTAGCTAGTCCCTAAAGGTATATAATTCTGTATAAAAGAGAATTTAGAGGATTCGAATGTTAGATATATTTTAAGAAAGCAGTATTTTCCCATTATAATATAAATGCAATCCATATATGCACACATATTGAAAAAAGCTTTCTATAAATGTAAAATAAAAAGGAACTGTTTGCTGGTTTATTGAGAGCTGTTCCCTGGTTTATTGAATGCTTGCTGAATTTTAAGCATTAAAACTATAGCATTAAAACTTTTCATTTTAAATTTCTAACCCTAAAAATCCATCAACTGTAATGCAATAGTTCTCAGGAATGCCTATATGGAAACAAATCTGTAATAAAATTATCCTTTCCCTATTACTGGTTCAGCAGAAAATCAGGCAGGAGATTTCTATCATATGATAAAAGGGGAAGAAAGGAAGGGAAAGCAACAACATTGCCATTATTGAGCAAGTTCATGGTACTCTGATCATTCTTTTATTTTTTGGGATCATAATTTATAAAGTGCATTTTAGAAAAGTGGAGGACAAAATTTCTTGATGGGTGGAGGTGAAGTTATGTCATACGTATACCCAAACTTATAATTTATTTTATATCAATGACTTAAGACTATACACATATACACACAAAATGGTAGGTATTTTTATATTCTGTGTCTTGGATTGTAATACAAAATGTAAAAGCAATAAATGTTGTTAATTGAATTTCTTCTGAATTATCAAAGAAGCTAGCTCATTTATTGTATGCAGTGAGTGGTACTAGGAGCCAAGTAAGTCATAACACGTTAACTTTTATCTCAAACCTTTGAGCTCCAAAAGTGTTTTATAGATCATGACAAAAAGATGCTTGTGAGCAAGAAAGAGAGTAAAACTGTCAGACCTTCAAAATAGGCCAGATCAAGAAAGAGGCACCACAATGACTACTAGTATTCTACTTTATTGTTACAAGATATAATAACATCTTGAATGTTTACAATAAAGTTTCTCTTCCATCTCTTATACCAAAGAGAAGGTGGTGCAATCATGAGTTTCTTCTTCACTGTTCTCTTCCTGTTTGAGAGAAGTTTCTCTTTATTCTTGAATAACTTCTTTGAGATCATCTCCCTATTGTTTTATCAGATATTAGCAAGCAAAAAAGAGCAGATAAAATGTACAGGTTACATTTTCCCAGTCCATTGCAGATGGTACCAGAATTAATTGATGATCTGGTTTTCCCAATTTATTAACTCCCAGATACCCCAGGTAACACTAAGTGTAGCAGGTTTTACATACGTAGATGGTTAAGGCACTAAGGGAATATGAATTCTAGTCATACCTTGCATAAAAGTGGATGGGTGATTTTAAGACAGTTGTTCTTTCTCTAAACTCTAAGAGGCAATATCAGTGGGAAACCATTTCTAAAAATATCTGGAGGTTGTGTCATGGCAATTGGACTTCTTTACTTGTTGGTTAGAAACATTTCACTGCTTATCCAAGTAGCTTTTTCAACTAACCAACAAGAAAAGAAATCCAGTTGCCATGACTCAACCTCCAGATCACACTACCCGGATGACTGAGAACTGAACATTTCTGAAAATCTTCCCAAGAAGATTGCAGTGAGTAGTCCAGGCAGTCACCAGGGATCAACTCTGATTCAAAGGAACACAAACATAAATACAGCTTCAGGGTGTTAAGTGGGTGTGAGATGATCTTTAAAGAGATGCTGCTTCTTTCCTCTTCTAGAGTATTTGATTGCAAAGACTCTTGTCTTTGTCTTTTCCTGTTTCCCTAGAGCTTAACACCACGGAGGAGGGGGAAAAGTGATTAAAATGCCTCTGTGGTTTTATTTTAAATTCCAGAAGAATAAAGAAAAAATAATTGTATCTTTAATTACACAATTTTCAGATCACCATTGGACAAAAATTGAGCTTCAGGTTCTATCTATTTGACCTACACATCTATTTGAGTTAACACAATAGGGTTGCAAATGAGAGAGTTGAAATTTCCACAGAAAGAGAGATAAAAAATTATGTCCAAGATAATATCCAAAAGTATTAGAAATGTTTTGTTGCTTTAAAAATGAAATATTTAAAATACAGTAAATAAAATCTAGCAGATATTGAGATTCGTAGTATTATTGAGACTGAACAATTTTCAAAGTAAGTTTTGATTTTTCTTTTTTCTCCACATATGTTTCTTTCTGAAATGGACTCAGACAATTCCAATGTACTGTATATATCACTGAAAAGTACTAATTTTCATAACTTTGTAATAAGTAGAAATGCATCTGTTTTAAGAAGGAAAATTCTTTAATACTTAAAAGATGTATTTGAAATTAAATTAAATCAAATCAGTCTTTATAATGGTCATACAACAGCATACATTATTTGAAACATATTGCTAATCATGGAGTAGATCTGAGGAGTATGGGCCCTGGATTTGGGGGGTTTAATGCAACTCTTCCACTGGAGCCATAACTATATTCACATTAAATCCTTTCCTGTAGTTTTGTTATGTCCTACGACAAAATGTTGAAATTGCATATTGATATTAATGTATTAGTTTATGACAGCATTGCTATACTGTTCAAACAACTTAAGGCAGTTTACAAAATACAACCATTTGTCACCTTAACACTACATTTGATTTAATGTTTAAAATATAGAATAGTAACAATCTAGTTCAAACTATTGTTCATAGAACTGAGACTGTAGTCCTCTGAGTTCCATCAGAAATAATTTATTTTCTGATACAATTTGCTGAAAAAGGGAATTAACCTGGCAACATTTTACAAAACATAAATTCTTCTATTTCCTGTGCTCCCTCCCCAGGTTATTAAAAATAAACAGCATAACTGAATGCTTTATTATAGCAAATATTTCAGGCTGGATAAGAATTCTTTCATTTTGTTTCTAATATCTATTCCTTCTAAGAAAAAAAATGCTACCATTTATTACATTCCATCTATTTTTTACCATGGTAGCATTTTCCTTAGAGTTTGACAAATGGAAATACATGCACCCACCAGAATTATAACCATCTTCCTATAATTGGACCAGCTACAGCTTCAGGTTTAGACTACCACTTGTTATTCTGCCCAAGGCTTTTAATATTGTTCATCATCTGGAAGATGTCTTCAAGCAGATGATGGTCACCTGGAGACATAGATCTGAATGTGATGCTCTTTGGCATACTTTTATTTTGCCAGCAGCCAGTTGTCAAGTACTTTCTTCAACTGTTCAGGCCTCAGGGGAGAAATCTAGCCCAAAGTGCTAGAAAAGAAAGAAGGGAAGGAAGAAGGGAAGATGGAAGGGGAATATCATCAAGACAGAAATGAAATAAGCACACTCCTTTGGCTCTGAGTACATTCAATGCTTGCTTAAACTACACCCATCACTGATCTACAGCTTCCTATAAATTATTTCCAAGGAATGCTGGTGTCAGCAGAATAAAGATTCTTCATGTTTGCCTTACAGGTAAATTTGTTTCTTAAGAAACAAATCAATACATGAAAGGAAAGCATGCGGTTGTTAACAGAGAACCATGTTAGTCTAGTAATGTATGGCTGGAACCTCAACCTTGACATTTATCTTGCCATTTTATGTGTGCAAATTGAAAGTTTCCCACACATAATGCATAATGTTTATGTTGAGCTCAGGGTCTTAAGCACATTGATACTGAATAAATGTTATCTCATTTGAGTAGTAGTAATAGCCAAGTCTGAATCTGCAAGGAAATGTGTCTGTTAACTGCAGGATATGAAAATTGGTCCTTGCTACTATTATTACCAGAGCCATGCAATGACAAGTATCATGCTAATTTGCAAAACTAAAAAATCAGGGACATTACATCCTATATTCAGATTATATTACCCAAAGTCTGAAGGAACTTGGAAGAATCCAGGTATTATATGGAATCCAGGTATTAGATAAAAACCAGAAATTTCTTTACAGAGAAAGAAATATTTTGAGAAATTGAATAAATGCTTTCAATAAAATATTAGATGCCCTTATATCCAGTTGACTGTCTACCAAGTAAGGAATAATACTGCCAATCTTGTTCAGAAGAAAATGGATAGATTAACTCTAGATGTGTACAAAGTATAACTCCACAGTATCAAAAATACTTGAAACACAAACATTTACCTACACTTATAGTATACATTTAGAGAGCAAACCGGCTTTTGGTACTTCAGTGGATTTCTTTGCTGTCAAACATCTAGAACAGGTATGACCAACGTTGGCTATGCCAGCTGAGGAATTCTGAATGATGAAGTCCACACATCTTAAAATTGCCAAGGTTGGAAATGCCTGATCTAGAACATTTCTGGCACTGTTTATATCTTAAACTATCACAATAATATTTTGCTTCTTCAGCTAAAGCATTACTTTGGAAGTCTTCAAATGTGATAAACCTTGATATGAGTCTGCTCTTGCAAACAAATTGCACATTAAATACAGGAAAGTTATCTATGCATGGTAATGCAACAGGCAAAGAAAGTTTAAACTCATATACATTTTTCTGATTTTTATTTGCAACACCTTCAGTTCCAGTGGGTGGATGGACTATATAAATCCTTAAAAATTATTTGATTTTACAAGTTTACAGTAGTCAGCATCAATAATACCATAATCTAACCTAGAATCTTTCTTCATCCACATTATATACTAGTTCATTAAGTTCATTCATAAATAAAACAAGAGGTGATATCATATATCAGATCCTTGAATGGTCTCCTACAAATGATGCATGCTTGGCTCTCCCATAGAGCTGTTAGTGCTGCAAAGCTTGCATGAATTATAAAAAGAAAACCTTCTGATTTTATAGAATTATAACTTCAAAACTGTAGTTATGTTTTCTATTAAATTTTATATGCTTCATATTTAAAGTTTTTCTGAAATTGTAATCTATTCTGCCAAAATATTAAAAGAAGTTCATAAATCACAAGCATTTGTGTTTCTTCCATGCTTCCTTATTTGCTCTGAATCCCTGCATTGAGTTAGATCAGATTATGTCCAGGATAGCCCTTATCAGATCAACTGTTTTCAACAGTTTTGATTGGGTCTTTAAAGTCTTCAAAGAAATCACATGGTTTGCCCTTCACAAGACATGTCTAAGCAGATACACCTTTCTGCAAAGATTTAAGCTGGATGAGTATTAGACTTACTGATTCAAGTGGACGCTATCCATTCTAGAAACAGGGTAGTCTCTGCACACTCTTCCCTCCCATACAGGTCTAAGCAATTAACAATGTGTTATTCACATAAATTGCTTCTTTGAAACGTCTTTGAAGTTGATACCAGTTTTCTCATTGTACATTGCAAATAATTTGATGCATTTTTTAAAAGGAAATGGCAGTTTTAGTGCTCATAAACATGTATAAGATGGTGTTAAAAACTATTGTCAAATTAAGGGTGATCAAGGTGGATGTGTTACCAACATCCCAATCCTCCTAAAACTCTAGAATCACCTCAATACTTTATCGTAACCTAAAGTGTGACCCAAAGGAATCCATATAATTGCCTTTCTCAAGAACCAATAAAAGTACAGTCTGACCATCTCCTGAACAACTTTTTCCTTAAAAGGCAATACTAGACACAGAATGAAAATTGTGCAATATCTTTTGGTCCAATGATTATTTTTTGAGGAGGGCATAAACCATCACTTCCTTAAGTGCAGGTGAGACCATACCCTGACTGAAATATGGGTCCACCTCTTGGACTCAACTACATGTCATATCCTGGGTCTTTGACCAACAAGGAGAGACATGGATAAGGAACTAACACAGAGATGGCTGTACTCACAGCCCTGAGGATCCTGTCAAATTCATCAGGACTACCACACTTAAACATCTTCCAGGTTACAGAGCAAAACAATTCCTTAATCACTTTTATTGGACTTGCCAGCTAGAATCCAGTTGTGAGGATTCCTCATAATACCCCTTCAGGTGTTACTCTGCCATTTGGAAGTCCAGACATTGCCCATTCAGGTTTCAATCATTCACATTTTCCCATTGCAAAGTTATTATAGCCATTTGATCACTTTTTTAAATAACATTTTCTGCATTTTCATCAACACTTCAGAATAACAGCCCTTTTCAAATGCATTAAGGGGCAATAGGCAAGTTTCCTAGTCTGGCCACACCATAGATACTCAGAAATGATGGTAGAATTTTTTTTTCAGTTTGGTTCCTAAAGTTTTGCAATACAAAATTTATTTTTTTCCATAACTGCCCTTTCCTTTACCAAACAACATTTGGAACTGAATTTCTGTGGAAATCTCTTAAACTAGAGCACACTTATGCAAAATACAAAATGACATGAACAGTGCTTTTTCCCCCTTAGCTTTTGCTAAAATCTAAAAACAGCTGCTTTTGTAACTCCATTTTTAAAAGACCTTTTTTTGTGTGTGTATGACATAATTGGGGAATCTGTGGCCCTTGGAATCATGGTCTTAAAATGAATCTCTCCCTTAAGCCAATGATGAGATAAATTAACTATTAAACCTTCAGATTAATGAAATAGGTTTATCCAAGAGCACGTCAAAAGAGGAAGCATCTCCTCCCCAAACATTACATATTTTGACCTATTGCAACCTGCCCACCTATTCAGCAACTTTGTGGAACCAATAAAGCAACATTTCCATACTATCAAATGTCCTACTGCCAATCCTCACTAGGGGTTTGAATGGGTGCTGTGCCTTTGGCTCCTGGTGATTACCTCAACAAATCCCTACTTTTTTCTTAGCAAGGTTTTTTGGAAGGGTTTGCCTTTGCTCCTTCCTACATTTTTGTACATTACATTTTGCAGTAATGGCCCAAGGTCACTCATCTGCCACCTTGGCCTAAAGTGGAACTAGAATTCACAGTCTCAAGTCTAGCCTGATGCCTTAACCATTACACCAAACTGGCTCTTTGAATAGAAGTTGCTAAATATTCTATTTCCACCTAATAAGTTGAACCACAGCTTTTTTAAAGATAGAAGTTTATGTATATTTGCATCATCTTGTGTCTTATTGGAATTTCCTGTATCTTCTAATTTATGTAACTCTTCATGTAAATTATCTGGTATATTTTTTTCCAGAAAAATATGTTTTTAAAAATATTCATTCTTTGGCACTAAAATGTTCTTGACATAAGCTTTTGAAATGCAAATGTATCTAATGTAAGGGCTTTTTTGTTTGTTTGTTTTATTTTTACATTCTCAAGATTACTGTTTGCATGGAGCTTTCATTACAGCACCTTTTTTAAAAAGATAAATCATTTATATTTGTTATTACACTTTCAAAAGGAGTTCTTTAGGCAGCATACAGTTACTACTCCAATTAAGAAAAAACTTTGCTTAACATTAACATTTTGCATCATCTTGTGTCTTATTGTCATCTTGCCACTGCAAGATGTAGAAATTTTTTTTCACCCAAAATTGTTTTCAGCTTAATTTAAATAAAAATGTTTTACTGTTGTTATTCAGTAGGTATTCCGTTGTATGAGTGCATGGGTGCACATATACAATCAAAAAAATCCTTTGACATTATGCTTCATTTGATAATCTAATAAGAGATTTCTTCTACACTATAACATCATTTTTTTTAGCTGTCAGTACTGATCAGACAAATTCTGGTTTTCCATAACAGCATCAAAAGGAAAGTATGGCTTGTTGTTATAGCTACAGCCTTTATAAGTCTTTGGGGATATTTTCTCTCAAATCAGTCTAAGTGAAAAGGAATGTGTATAATACTGAGTATGCTTACATATTTATAAATAAAGCAACTTGTAAATCTTTTTGAAGAAAGAGTTTAGGTGCTGGATTAATATATGAGCTGAAATTGGTTATCCTGTTGATCTTCATTGAAACACATGTCTCAAAGGATTCAATAATTCCACTTAATAAAACATTTGTATGGAGAGTAAATGTGCTTTCAACATATTTATAGACTTCCATAGGACTGTTTTTAAAAAATTCATGCATGACTACAATTAAGTTGACATCTCAGTCCAATTTGGAAATCACTGAGTGAACAAGAGTTTGTTTACTCCAAATGTTTACTATTAGTTCAGAACTTCACAATGATATGATTGCTTCATAATATATATTTTAAGCATCTGTTGGCAATAATGTAAACCATAAACATAAAGCCTTTTTAAAAAGCAAGGTAATTGAAATGTCCAACCTTTCATTTTAGTATTTTTTATGTTGAGAGGCAAAAGGTTTTCTTCTTTGAAGATCAGATAAATCTAATATTGCTTTCCTTCCAAAAGTAGAGATTCATCTCATGCTTTATGTAGATCCTTTCAAGATGATACAAAGCACTGTTATTAACACAGTTAGAACTATAATTATGTTGATATGTTTTTAGATTGATGGTGCTTTGCATGTGAGCATCTGACTTGGAAGGCATGCCAATAAGAGACAGTAGCCATCAGCAAACTTTAATTGCTCAATTTCAGTTCCATCATCTGCAATATGGGAACATTAATTCTCTTACATGTGGGGAAACCCACATTTGTTCCTGGCACAATCATGCCAGTCTCTGCAGCAGCACTTCTGAGACAAGCAAAATATCTGAAGCCTGGCCAACCTTAGAGAATCAAATTTATATTTTCCCCATAAAATTGAAAACGAAGAAAGTAAAGAGAAAGCAGGACTGGGAATGTATCATGCAAATAAATCCCCAGCTGAGTTTCATCTGCAAAAGTTCATACTGCATTACAATGAAGTTTGGAAGTCAAAGCTAGTAAGGATAACATGGAGGAAATCTGTGATGGTATTTGGCCAGGTTTGGATTGTGTGAGCATTCCAGAGAACAGGGGAGTGGTTAGGAGATAAAAAAAATAAAAGCTGAAAGTATGAAACTGGTTAGTCTTGGCCATTTCAAGCCAGCTATCCCAGCATCAAGGGGGTAAACATTCCAAGGGCAAATGGTAGGGAAAAGGAAAGCACAGTTATGGTCACGATTTCCACTTAGTAACTTCTTCAGTTAGAAATGAAGTTGCCAGTCCCAGTTGTCCAAAATGAGGATTATCGATAAAAGGCTTGACATGGCCTGGGTCTGAGGTATCTGAGGAACTGTCTCATCACAATGGTACTAGCCTGACCTTCTCACTCCAGTGGAAGGGGCTGCTGCAGACCTCATATATTAAGGAATTCTGGTGGGCAGGATCAAGAAGAAACTTTTCCACTGTGGCCCCCGTCTTTGGAATATACTACTATTGGAAGTGAAAACTGCTCCCACCCTTTTGCCTTCTGGAAGGATATCAAACCTGGTTTTGCCAATTAGCTTGAGGCCCTGGAGGAGGACACTCACTGCTGGAGGTGGTTGATAGAGTAAGAAGATCTCATCCCCATCCCATTCATATTCTTGGTACTAGTTTGTATATAACTTTTAATACTTTTAATTGTTTTATATTTATACTGATGGTAAGCCACCCAGAGTCACCCTATCAGTGAGAGGAGCAGCATATAAACTTAATAAATAAGGATGGTAATAGCTGTTTTTAATACATTTTGCAAAATAGCAGATATAGCAAAAGAGAGGATTGCCCATATTACTTTTTCTTTGTTTCCTGGGAATAATTCTAAGAATGTAGCATATTTTGCTTTGCAGGAAATATTTCTGCACTATTAAAAGCCAGAATTCTGTGACTGGAATATTGGAAGATGTTCAGCATCATTAGAAGCAATGAAAAATAAGAACTATCATTTGGAAAAGCATGTTGTTTTTAAGCATCAGCCTTTGTATTTAATGTTACCATTTTATTCTGACCAAAATTTTGACACTTTATGCAAACTTCTCTTATCTCTATGAAAAAGATATATATATAATAACAGTTTAAGTTCCTTTGGATTTCCATGGAATCTGGATTCTACATTTGATTAAATGCTATGGTTTGAAGTTTCTATTTTTAATCTGTTGAATCTTTTCCTAGTAACAGTTAGATCTAGGCAGATCAGTTGCATTTGTTCTGTTTGCAATTGGTATAATGTGACCTACACTTTTAAGTTTACTAGAAGGCATAATTACAACACAGCCTTGTTTGAATTTCTTTTTTTTTTAAATGCAGAGATGAAAATCATATAGTACATGCCAAACAAAATCCTGTAAATGATTTGAGTCACTGTACTCAAGTACAGTGGGCATTTAATCAGGAGTTGGTGACTTAGGGTAATAAGCCTACAGCAGAAAGGCAACTTCTGATCCTTTCATTGGCTCATGCTACATTGTTTATTTTGTTTTACTAGTACGTTCTTGCTACTTTCAGCCTTAAACCTCTACATGATTTGGTCCAATTTACTTCAAGAAGTACCCTGACCTCATACCAGCCTACCTCTGATCAAATGATTCTATTTCACATATAGGCCATACTTTTAGAAAGAGTCTAGAGCCTGTTTCTTTCTCTTTTCCTTCCTTCCTTCTTTCCTTCCTTCCTTTCTTTTTCTTTCATTTGTTTTGCTTTCTCTTACTTATTTGACTTGTAGATTACTTCAAATTTTTTTTAGAAATAGTATTGTTTTGCAATACGAAATACTATAGTAACAAGATGTTACTACATATAATATAAAAATATTGTTTCTTCCTTGAAATGCAACCTTGGAAATGTTTATCTTCCATTATAATATCCATTCTAAGTACTTCAATGGGTGGATGTGCCATCAAGTTGGTGTTGACTCTTAGTGGCCAGAGACAGAGTTCTTCCATATAGGCAGAAGATATGTCTACAGTTTGGCCTGTGAGGTCTTCTATTGTTTTAATTATTGTAACATAATTAATCAGAGACCTTCATCGTTTTGTTTCCATCTTTTCTACTATTATAGATTTAATAAACTAGGTCTTCACATGTCCAAAATATGGCAATTTCAACCTGGCTATTTGTGCCTTAAGTGAAAACTCTGGATTGATTTGTTTTGTGATCCATTTGTTTTCTTGGCTAGCAACAATATTTTCAGGAGATTCTCCCATTTCAAAACATCAATACCTTTTCTGTCCTGTTTCATCAAAGTCTACCTTTAGCTTCCATAGACATGTACAGTCTGATCTTTGCAGGTATTATATATCAGAATCTGATTGTCTTTTAAAAGGCCTTAGAACTTACTTTTTACAAGACCTAAGTACAGCCAACATTTGCTGGATCATGGAAAAAGCAAGGGAATTCCAGAAAAACATTACTTCTGCTTCATTGACTACACTAAAGCCTTTGACTGTGTGGATCACAACCAAATGTGGCAAATTCTAAAAGGGATGGTAGTACCAGACCACCTCACCTGTCTCCTGAGAAACTTGTGTGCTAGTCAAGAAGCAACAGTAAGAACTGGAGATGGAATGACAGATTGGTTCCAGGAAAAGGAGTACGGCAAGGCTATATATTGTCACCCTGCTTATTTAACTTATATGCAGTGTACATCATGCAAAATGCTGGGCTGGATGAATCACCATCTGGAATTAAGATTGCTGAGGGAAATATCAAACAATACCACTCTAATGGCAGAAAGTGAAGAGAAACTAAAAAGCCTCTTGATGAGGGTGAAAGAGGAGAGTGTTAAAGCTGGCTTGAAACTCAGTATTAAAAAACCGAAGATCATAGCACCTGGTCCCATCACATCCTGGCAAATAGAAGGGGAATAAATGGAAGCAGTGGCAGATTTATCTTCTTGGGCTCCAATATCACTGCAAATGGTGACAGCAGCCATGAAATTAAAGGACTCTTGCTCCTTGAGAGAAAAGCTATGCAAACCTAGACAGCATATTAAAAAGCAGAGACATTGCCTTTCTTACAAAGGTTCACATGGTCAAGGCTATGATTTTCCCAGAAGTAATGTAAGGCTGTGAGAGTTGGACCATAAGGAAGGCTGAGCATCAATGAATTGATGCCTTTGAACTGTGGTGCTGGAAAAGACCATTGAGGATCCCTTGGATGGCAAGGAGATCATACCAGTCAATCTTACAGGAAATCAATGCTGATTGATCATTGGAAGGACAGATACTAAAGCTGAAGATCAAATACTTGGCCTCATAATGCAAAGAGAGGACTCATTAGAAAAGATCATGATGCTGGGAAAGATTGAAGGCAAAAGGAGAAGGGGACAGCAGAGATGAGATGGTTAGATAGCATAGCCAGTGTGATGAGTGTGGGTTTGGATGGACTCCAGCAGGCAGAGCAGGACAGGGAGGCCTCGTGTGCTGCGGTCCATAGGGTCATGAAGAGTCAGACATCACTGCACGACTAAACAACAACATTTTATTATTTGATAACTCTGTCCTGTTCCAACCATGAATCCTCTTTAGATAATATTAAACCCTATCTTAACTCCTAAACTCGATACACATACAATTATTATGTAAAAGGGGACAAGACCATTAGGTCTTCCTGAGAAACAGTCCAGCTTGTAGTAGTAGATGCTAAAACAGTAACAATAACAATTTATCCTGGGCACTAACTAGATCTTAAAAAGGTAGCCTGGGTCAGATTTACTAAAGAAATATTTGTGGAGATTCAGCCATTAAAGACACTGGGTACCTTCTTGTTGACTACAAATTGTATTCTCCAATAAGAGCAAAACCCTTATCTAAAAAACATTGTGGCATCTGGAAGAAACGGTCTTCCTTTTTGCAGGGAATAAACCCGCATATTACTTATAAGACTGCACTCTTAATTTCAAAGACCATCTCAAAGAAGACAGAATACTTAGATCAGATTGGAGTCAACTGTAGTGGTGACAATTTATTGTGAAGTTTGTATTCTTCAGATTTATTTTTGTATTGGTTTTATGTATTTGATATGGTCAGTTGACTTAATTACTTATTTAGAAAAAAAAAACACTCAAAGCTACCAAACAGAAATGGAACATTTTCATCCATCAACACTTTTATCCAATTAGTTGAATTAACTATAAGAGATGAAGTTTCTTGATGCACAATCACTGAAGGGGTATTACATGAAACAATCTGGAATGTTAGAATTTACGGGCTATTCTTCGAATGCTGCTGGATGTTCAGGAGAGTCCTGCAGCTGTATGCAACTTATCATATTCTGCTTTATGGCTTTTTCATGACTATCAAGAAACTGGATGGGGGAGGAAGGTGGTTGAAGTGCTTCTAAAAGGACAAAAGGACAGAGATTCCAAGGGAGACTGCCAGTACTTAACAATAATATAATCTAATATATGCTGTTAGCATCCAGGTGCAAAGTGCACTGAAGGGTTTTTAAGCTGAAACGTCCTAAGTGATTTTGCAGTTGGCTACTTTAAGGAGTATCTCAGTCAATGTGATAGAAAGTAAGCCAAGGATCAGAATAGCAAGATGCTATATCTCAAAGTAGGAGTTCCACAGGCATTTAGGACCAAGCAACATAAGAACATTTTATTTCTGAGATGTGGCTTTTATTCTGATGTGTATGTGAAAACTTGTGAAAACAGAACTCTCTCTCTTTTTCTTTAGCACACCAGAAAATATGCCAAAAATGATTACCCCAGGAGCTTTGATTATGAGCCTTATACAGTGGGAGAAGGAGAACAAAAGCAGAACTACCACCACCCTCCATTTTGGCATTTCAGAATGTAATAAGAGAGACAGAAAGAAGGAATCAGGATTTCCAGGCAGTTTAATTTAATTTGGACAAACACATATGCAAAAAGCTGAATATTCCCCAGACCAGACCTAAGATAGCTGTAGAATGATGTAAGTTGTCCCTGTGGTACTTTTCCATGACAGTTTGAGAATGTTAGAGTCCTGGTTAAATTATTTTCTCAAAATTTCATTTCAGATTAAGGAACCCTCTCTGCAAAGATATAATTGAAGATTTCATTTATCTTTTGTGCCATATAAGGTAGGCAAAAATCCTCATACTGTTTATTTGTGTATCTGACAAAGTTAATTTTTTGCCTCTCTTTTTCCTATTCAAACACATTATAATACACATTAAGAGAATAAAAAATGCCATATGGTTGTGAAATAAAATTAGATTAGATAAGAGAAGTAATCTTAATCATATTTCCAATATTGCTCTGATTTGATATTCCCCACCATCCTTAACAAAGGCAATGTTGGACTGAAAGCTCTCTCCAA
>JANHZU010001771.1:69518-82255 GCA_032468055.1 Acrochordus granulatus
GGACAGATATTGAAGCTGAAGCTCAAGTACTTTGGCCACATAATGTGCAGAGAGGACTCATTAGAAAAGACTGTGATCTGGGAAGGATTAAAGGGAAGAGGAGAAGGGGATGGCAGAGGATGAGATGGGTAGATAGCATAGTCAGTATGAAGGGCTTGGGCATGGGAAGATTCTGGGAGGACAGGGAGGCCTGGCATATTGCAGTCAATGGGGTTGCCAAGAGTTGGACACGACTGCGCAACTGAACAAAGTACTTTTCCAGGTGTTATTCTGTGGCACATTCTTGATTGCTGGTTCCTTTATTGTTGATAGTAATCCTAAAAGGGAGAAGTTATCCATCATTTCCATATTTTCATTGTTGATTCCACTTGATTGCTGTATCTGTTGTCAATAGTTTGATCTTCTTTATAATCATTTTTCACTGTATTTCTTGATTTTCATGACTAGAGCTTGGATTGCTCATCTTCTTTCAATCCAGCCTCTCTGGATTGTATATAGGTTAATAAATCAGAACAGAGTATATAGCCTTCTTTCATTTCTTTGTTCTCCAGTTTGTTTTACTTTCTTCCATCTGGTATGTCTGTCTGTCCTGTGTATAGGTTTTAGATGAGAACAATGAGTTATCCTGGGATTCCCATTTTCCTTAACACATTCCATAGTTTGACATGATCCCCTCAATCGAACTTCTTTCTATAATCAATGAAGCATATGGTAACTTCTTTTTAATATTATTTGGTTTTCTCAATAATAGAGACATCAGCAACAATGTCTCTTGTTCCTCAACTTTTTCTAAAACCAGCTTGAACATCTGGCATACATTCCAGAATTTTTTTTACTTGTGCAGGAAGCACCTATCAGGTCCCTTCCAGATTGAGATTACCCAATGACATCATCATTCTACAAGGGACACCCAATGAACACCCTTTTATGTTCTGTTATTTTCCCATCAAAGTGGTACCTATTTATCTCCTCACATTTGCATGTTTTCAAACTGCTACGTTGGCAGGAGCTAGAGCGAGTGACCCTATCATGCATGTTCTAGAGTGTTCTGCAAGGAGAGACTGAGAGAGCTTGGTGTATTTAAGTTCTAACAAATGTCTATTGGAGCCTTGAGAACACTCTTCAAATACCTAAAGACATGAAAAGAATATTATAGTTCCTAACATCCTAGTGTGCAAAACAATAATGGGAAGACAGATTACAACTAAATATTTGAGAACCTAATAGCAAGAACAGTTTAACAAAGGGTAATTGTCTTTTGCTAAAAATACTTTTCAGTTCCTATGGATAGGAATCCATAACCTAGTAGGGCTATCCAAAATTTTCCAGTTGTTTCATTTTTTTCATGCTCTGAAATGTTTCTTTGGAACACTTTACACAGCTCTCAATTCTTGTTGATGTCTAAACTGAGGAACAAATTACAGGATACTCTTCTTTCCAGTTCAATATATTCTTATCATTTTAGCCTCAGGACAGTACTGAGGGGACAGAACCATCCCTTGTAAAAGTAGAGGGAAGCAATGAATATCTGCTAGTTAAATTAACTATTTCCATACAATGCTTTGTGATTTCTGCGATTGGAAACAGGAGACAGAGGAGGAATCTGGCATATGGAGAAAAGAATGAATGGTGATAAAGGGCGCTGAAAGAAAATGAAGAAAGGAAACCTGGTGGATTTTCAGGAGTGTAGAAATGTCTTGAATTGCACCTGTAAGCAAACTAGCAAGCAATGCAGTTTGCAAAGGAAAAGTGTTACATGGGCATGCCAAGGCATGCTTATGATTGCCTTTCCTACATGTAGGAAAAGACACAGCTGGTGTACCAGATCAAGTATACAAAGGCCTTCCTGGCCACTTTGCTCATTGAAAAGAAACTATAACTCAATGAAGACCTTCAGATTCCACAGCATCTTTGCATGGGGAAGAAAGATCCCATTCAAGATCAAAGATGAATTATCCTAGATCAGAGCAGCCAAAACACCCAGAGCCACTTGCTCGTGTTAGGAATGATTCAGAAACTCCCCTTTCAAACTCACAATATATACAGCGTGTAGCATAAAGACACTGGAGATGAATAGGGTTAAACATATTAGGCTGAATTCATAGTTTATGTTTCAAATCCTTCTTTCTTAATTCTAAAGAACTGTTTATTACTACTGTAGAGTCATGGAAAGAAGACTCTGCAATTTTCTTGTTTAAAATGCCTAAGTCACTAGATTGGCTTTCAATATTTTGCCCTTAACAAGATGGGCAGTCAAAAAGGGCCAAGACATACATCAGATTTTTTTAAGCTATTTATGCAAAAAAAAATTGGATTGATGGGTAGCTATTCTAGCCTATCATTTACCCAGATTTCTCTAAAGTGCATTTAACTTAAACTGCTGCTATAGGTAATATTTTCCATCTGTCATAAATGAGAGATAGTGGGATTTTATTCCCTTTTACTCTTTTTAAAGAACAATTTTACATCACCATTTCATTGTAATATTTTAGATTCTGCTATATCAATCTCAGCTCACAATAACTGCTGAACAAGTTTTCATTTTGCTGACATTTGGATCTGGCAATTGATTTAAAGCTCAGCTGGAACAATGTATTTTTCTGTATACAGTGAGATCATATCAAGAATACTCCCAAAATAAGATGTGCTATATCTTGGCAAATCATTGTATTATTTCTCTGTATTGTGCAAGCATTAAATAGCCAGGGGAAAATATCAGATCTGTGGCTCAGGGGAGAAAAAGACTGTAAGAATTTTATCTGAGGTGCTTTAGTTACAAAGCAGACAATGAATTTTAGTAAAATAAAAAAAAAAAACATAATGGCATTTTATTTGTTTTAAAGATCAGATTGTAAAAATGAACCACTCATCTCATTATAGTAGAATTTATTAACCAATAACAAAATTTTAAAAATATGTCTTATTATTTTTTAAAAAAAAATCTGAGTACACAGAGGCATAGTAGTCATTGGAAGTAAAAGATTAAGAATATGATTATTGCATAAGCATTCACTTCCTCAGGCCTATGGAATTTGACATCAGGGAATCCATCCTCACACTGTAGCTTAGTTAAGGTTTTGGATTTGGATTGGGAAGATCTGAATTAAGCTTCCAATTCAGTGACTTTGTTCATACTCTTTTAGCCCAAATATCTCACAGGACCATTGTTGAAAATATAAAGCTAAGACAGACTCACAGGTAAGATACCTTATTCACCCAGGGAATATAAGTACAGTCATCACCATTGTCCATCACAAATTGCTAAATATCAGAAATTTAATACAGCTTCTCACAGGTTAAATAGACAAAGGGATGTTCTTTTTAAGTAGGACATTTATAATAATAAATTCTATTCTTTAAGATTTAACAAAAAATAAATATTTAGAAGTAATAAGGATTCTCTATTGCACAATAAACACAGTACTCTATAGAAATAGATCAATTTAGGTATTTAAGTTGGTCCTTCCCTCCCCATCTAAAACAACTTTATCAGCCCTTCAGGATAGACAGACTAGGAAAACAAATGCTGCTATTGACTTTATTACAAAAGATAATTTTGTAAGTCCTACTATGCCTCCCCCTTCTCTGCATTTATCTACAGGAGAAATAAGAAGTTCCTGTCTGTGATGCATTCTCAAATTATATTTCTGTAACCTCAGACTCAGATTCTTTTATCTGACTTTTCTCTTGGTTGCAGTCCTATTCCTCAAGGTTATTCCTCCTGCTGTTACCGTCTGGATTCATTCTTTAGTATCAATCCATTGAGAGAAGACAATCTTCGAAGTGTTTCTCCACTTACTGTTAATTTCAGAAATCACTCTGCCTATCCTTTTTGCCTCCTTGTTGAGTAAACTACGAGTGAAATGTTTACAAATATACTGTATGTGGATGTAAGTATGTGTGCATAGAGCAGGGGTGAACATTGGCAATAATTTCAAGGGGGATTCAAGGGGAATGTTGTTGATCTGCTACTATTCTCAGCATTCATGTATTGGTCAAGATACTACCTAGAAATGCTAGACTCACAGACTTATTGTCAACACCATGTGAATGCATTTCCATTAAATTATCTTCTTTCACTTCTCTCTTGCTAATCACAATTATCTACAAAAAACATTGGGGAAAGAAGAGAACATTCCTGTCTTGATCTCTGTAAATGGCCATGTGTAGGAAAAAAGATGGCAGAGCCAAGGGGAGGGATGAAAAGAGGGATTAGCCTACAGTTGCTATGTAGCCATAAGCATATGAAGACCTTCCCCATTGTTATTGACCCTTGTCTAACACCCATAGATGCTGATCATTAGTTGAGAAGATTCTTGTGTATAGACTTTAACAATAAATGAGTTTATTTAAACCTTTACATGTGGACCTGATACACCAGACACCAGGTTATGTTACAAGCTCAAATTAGTTTATTTAATTAAAGCCATAAATAAATCCAGTCCTCATATGCTTTTCCTAGGAAAGACTTTTTAACTTCTTTCAGAGACAATATTGTTCCTCTTTTCTCTAAACATGGAATAGGATCACATTTTGCTTGAGGATCCATCTTTTTCTATAAAAACTGTTGTTTAGTCTGCAACCACTTATTGAACTGGGAGGCTCAGAAAACTATATGTCCACAAAAGAACTGGGAAGAGGAATTTATCTCTAGTTGTCTTTCTCAAACTCTGAATCTGATTTTGGGTACATGGTGATTTAGGAAAACATGGAAGAAATCCTGTTAATATTAGTAGATATTGCTTGAGTTATGTTGAGCTTCATCGTAAGAAAATATAGTTTTGGTTAAAGAAATAGGCATGATACCATAATTTCATTTGCTCTTCAAGTATTTCTGTGTGATTTTTTTTAAAGCTTTGGAGAAAGGAAAATTCAAAAGATTTATTTTGTTCTCCCCAAAAGCCCTTATCCCAGTATTCCAGCTTCTTCAGAAAACAGTTTCAGATGTTTTCCAGTAGCATATATAACCATAGCTCAGAAAACTATTTGTAACATTTGTTAATCCAGTATTTTCATCCTGACAAGTATGGATATATATGCCAATTTATCTGGACTATGAACGGGTAATCTCATGATTCATTAGTTTGTTTTGTTCTGAAATTTTTGCATTAAGTGTTATCATCATTTGTAAAATGCAAAAATCTACATATTGTCATTATTTCATATTATCATTTCCCTGTGTATAATTATTTTTCTAAATCAATTAGTGCAATATCACAATGAACTTTACTTGACAAATGTATTTAATTTGCAAAGGTTTTATTACTATTTTCAGTGCTAACAAAACCTCTGCATTCTATGAATGATATAAATAAAATATTAATAAAAATAATTTCCTTATTCTGAAGATGAAAGCTATAGTACAATATATATATTACAGAAAACTAAATCAACTTAATCACAGAAAATTTGAATCATTGCCTTTCTATTTTTATTAAGTTACTTTAAAGCTTCATTAATTATACATGTTTTTGTATCAAAAGCTTGGAAAAACCTTGAATGGTTCCACAAGAGAAAGTACAAATAGTTCAACATTCGTAGTAAAGAAAGACTTACAGTATGTATGATATAACTTTGTATTACATGACCTAGAAAGTATGTACCTGTAATGTATTGGTCATATGTTCTCTTCTTTGATTAATATACTTCATTGTGAAGCAATATGAATTCGATAGTTAAGAGTGAAGACACATAATTTTCTGCAATCGATAAAATCATATTTCAAGCTACTACCAGCATAAAAATTGGGTGTTTCCATTATTTTAATGGAACTAACCCAGTTACTGCTATTTGATCTTATTTTCATTCATTTGCATCAGTTATATAGGAATATCTACACTGGGCTCAGCAAGTATACATTTCACAGGGGTGTTCTTGTATATGCTTGTGCTATTGGATCAAAACCCACCAGATTCATCCTTCCATTAAACACTTAATTCATCCAAGAGGAGCTTATGTGAGTAAAGCCAAAAGGCACCAACTCTGCATTAGGGAGAAGTATTGAAAACCTTGCAAAAGTAGATCTAAACCAATCCAAACTCTTTTATGGTAAAAAAATAAAGACTATGGAGTAGCACAATGGCTATGGAGAGCTAACTGAGTCTTGAGGTAAATTAGTGGAAAACGGTAAAGGAGTTTACTGTATTCCTCTTCCTAGAAAGAATCACAACTGCCTTTTATATTTTGTAGCAGATTCCATTTGCTTTAGTTTAACTCTTGTGAGCTTTCTGTAGATAAGATGCATTCATCAACATTACTTAATATTATTTTGATATTCAGATATGGACATGGAAGAGATGGAAAATTGTGCAGTTTGCTTCAAAATCATGGACACAAGTTTTAAAATGTAGCCAAGATGTTGAAATGCTGGTCTTGTAAACAAGAAGGTCAGCAGCCTGAGTTTGAGACCCAGGCACCACATAATGGGGTGAGCTCTCATATACCCCAGCTTCTGCCAACCTAGCAGTTGGAAAGCATGCAAAATGCAAGTAGATAAATAGCTACCACCTAATTTGGTGTTTCATGTGCCTTGGCATATAGTCATTGGTTTTCAGACAATACTGGCTCAACTATGAAAGGGAGATGAGTACTGCCCCTAGAGTTGGTCACGACTGGCAGGGGAAACCTTTTCCTTTACTTTTCTGTGGTTTATTGGGAGCAAAGAGAAATGTAAGGGATGGCTTCTCAAGAACCTTTATAGCAGGCCTGTCCAACCTTAGCAACTTTAAGATATGTGGACTTCAACTCCTAGAATTCCTCAGCCAGCTATGCAGTTGAAGTCCACACATCTTAATGTTGCCAAGGTTGGACATCTCTGCTTTATGGTATTATATTTATTTGACTGATAAATATTGCCCTAAGAACTGTTGAGTTTTATCTTTGCCAACATTTCCTCTACATGCTGTTTTATTGATGTTCATTGATACAAATTGGTAATGGCTATATGCAGAAGAATTCTAATGGCAGATTAACATGTGCCCCCAATGTATCAATGAAGCTGAAGTTTAGAGGGAGAGAATCAAAGACAATATATACTGTAGATATGCCAGCATTCTTTTCAACATTTCATTAAACAGAAACCTGTTTTATGTACAGACTCACATAATGCAAGTATTTTGCTTTTCTGGATAAAATTGTTCTGTTATTCCTCACATCAGAGTGAGATCAGAGGCAAGTGAGATTGACAGTACATACTAGAAATCAATATCAATGCAAGCTTTACATCTGGCGCTTCTGCAGTTCTGATGGGAATAAACGTTCTTTTTTTTTGTCCTATCCTATTCCCTCTACATCTTCTTGGCACTAGTTCATTGCTAAATTGCTTTTGGCACAGGCACTAATACTGACAAATTATTAAGGATGGCCTTTTCTCCTAACAATGAATGACAGTTTTTGTTGAATAAATTGGAAGCACTCTTGGATTTAAAAGGGGCTGTGTCCTGCTGTCAATATTCCCAAAATGCACCTGGTTGAAATTTCAATAATAAGAAAATGCATAAGGCGATTAAACTATTTTTTTTAATTATTTTAATTGGTTGATAGCGTGATGGGAATGAAGCAAAGCTAGAGGGCTGCACCTGTCACCAGCTGAGCTGAAATGGAAAGTGACATGGTGGTAGGTGAAAGATAAAAATAATAATGGTTCAGCAACATTTTTCAAAGTGTTGCCTTTAAAGGTGCTGTTTACATTTGTTTTCAACCTACAAGATACTTTGGACATTATAATAGGATTCCATTTGATCTGTTCCTTTGACCAAAAACTTACTTTATTCTAAATTCAGTTTCTCAAGATGTTCAAAAAGAGAGCTATGGGAATATTGTAAATAGGATGTAAGTTCCATGAAATATTAGAATAAAAGAAGAAATGCATACTATGCTACTACAGGCTGCAAATATGCTTAAAGTATGTGAACATTTTCTTGTTGCAGTGCTACTATGAAGATATTAAAAAAAGAGGAAAATTGAAAATATTTGTCCATCTGTATGTATTCAGTTTATAATTTGCTCATCTCATTTCATATGAAGACCCATAATGAGTTCCATACATGAATTTCTTGAACTTCCTCAGAGTGTATTCTTAGCTATTTTCTCAGGCAAAAAAAGTGGCATTGATAAATTAAAGGACAAAAAACTATATCTTGCAGCTGATGTGTAATTTATGAATATTATCTATATATCATTGCTCTTTTCAGAATTTTGTTGTGCAAATGATGGGCATAAAACTAATTAGTTATGCTTTCTTTCAGGCTATAATTATTTTGTCTGAAAATAACTGGCATTTTGAAATGATAGATTATTACTAAATAGCGCAATACAGTTTTGAGAAGTTTTTGTTTGTACAAAAGTGGGGATATACATAAACAGCAATATATCTCTTTACTAAGCATTTACATGAAGCTTCTCATACATTTTTAACTGTGTAAGATTTATGTAGAACAATTAAAACAAAATAGCAGATCAAATCCTTGAAACCAGGCCAAGAGTTTTATCACTAGTTATGTTAGTCTGCTTGCTAAATTGAACTGGGAGACTCCAAGTCATGGTCCTGTCTTAGTCATAAAAATCAGCTATGAATCTTGGGCCAGTCCCTCCCTCTTGTCCTAACTCACCTCAAAGGATTGTGTTGTGCGGAAAACAGCAGATTGAAGGTATGTTGGATATGTTTGCTACCTTGAGTTGTTAAAATAATAAAGGCAGAATGCAAATAAACGCAAAACCCCATGCTTTAGTAGATACTTCATTATGGTAGCTCCAGTTTGCAAAAATATATATTTCTGGATCTTTTTTGAATTAATTTTATTTATTTATGGTCCATAATCAGTAGTTAAAAGAAGACAATGCAATAACACATCAGATATAAAACTGTGGTATAAAATAGCAAGAAAATTAAACTTATACAGAAACAATTAATAGTGTAAGGAAGGCACCGGTGGTTATTGTTAGTAATTCAGCAATCTTGTTGCTATTAGCTGAAATTTGATTGCCTAGGGGAAGAGAAAATCCTATTCAGAGGAACAAGTAAGATTTCCAACAACTGATATAATGAATTATGTCCTCCATTTATTGTATAGGAAGGATTTTGGTTTTTCTAAGGGATGCCTGGTATCAAAAAAAATGACGAGCATGTACTTGTAATCTGGGAAGAAAATACACAAATTTGTTTATCACTGAATAAATAAAATAAACAAGATACTTGGATGATGCATCTTTGATATAGAAGTAAATATTTTTCATCATATTGTATGAAAACATTATCCTTTAGAATTGTTTGGGTTCACCCAGACATTGTCATGCTAGCTTTATCAAAATTTTATTTGAATAAACTATCTTTAACCGGAGCTTTTCAACACCTCTGCTATAAATCATGGCTTGAAATCACAATGGGTGAGTTCATACTGTACTAAATCAATTTTTTTAAAAAAAAGTACATTATGACATAGAAGCCATAAATATGCTTTGACTGAATGAGAAGCCAACCAAATATGCATTTTTGATAATTAAAGTAAGCATATAGTTCTGGTTATAAAGTCTGTGACTTGATATGGATTTTCAATGTGCTTCTACTGATCAGAAAATTAATTACAACAAAATTAACTTGTTATCATTATTGTAAAGGTATAATATACAAAACACATCCATTTTCTTCATTTTGATTTCATTTATTTAAACAATTTAAGGCAATTTGTAGAACTTCACACTGATAACACAATATAAAAAGAATATGATGATAATGATAAACAATGATAAATTGTTTTTTCCTACAGAAGTATGTGTTAAATTTTGTTCCTTCCCTTGATTTTGGAGATACCACAGGGAATAAAAACATCTGTTAATTTTCTTTTAATTTTTAAAATTCCTGGAACTCCATGCATAAAACCTCAAGGAAATAAAATGTAGCTCAGACTTTGAGGATGTTTACAATTCACCCATTAAAATATGTATGAAATGGCAAAGCTGAGAATCTAAATGTAACACATAAGTGCCTAGCATACTGTACCTTGTATCTAGTGGTTATCTTTTTAAATATAGAAGAGGCAATTTTCATAATTATAATTGTAAATTTATTGAGCCTAATTCTAAACTATTTCACACAAATGGCATTATATATAAAAGCAAGTCATGTACAGATAATAAAAAATGCATATGGTCTACTGATGATGTCAAGATTCAATATCAGAACAGTTGAAAAGGCTGAACAGTTGGAAAAGTGAAAAATGTTGGCAGAGGCCCAAAATCCTATTACCTAAGATCCTCAGAGAAATGTTTTAAAATTTGCACAGTGGCCTTCATCGTTAGAAGGTTAGGTTCTAATTATCTGGAACTATTTTAAGCAGCTGGTTTAAAATAAACACTAGAGAAACATATCTCAGAACTTGGCGAGGCCCTTCTACAACCTCATGCTGTTTAGAACATTGTAACCGGAGTTGTCTACAATTAATGTACCAATTATTTTAGCCACAGAAAAGTGCAAGTTTAGCAACTTTGAACTCTGGTAGTTACAGTGTGATAGCCCATGATCGGTGATGTTGCTAATGTTGAAATCTCAAAGCTCAAATCAAGGATCCTATCAAAGAATAACGTTCACATAGCTGTCTAAGGAACAGTAAGATCATAGCTATTACTTTATTTCTGACACATCCAGCGTACATCGTTAGGGAAGCTCATCTTACTATGATTACTTTAATAATATATTTTTTGTTTTATACAACACAATGGTATTGTTTCCAAGTAAATGTCCAGAACCAATTGTCAAATGATTAATCAGTTTAATGGGACACCGAAGAGGAGGCTATTCTGGTAATAACATTGCTTCAGAGAGCTATAAATATCTTCCTGCTCAAGATAAATGCATTTAATATAAAAGCAGAAAAATCAAACTTCATTTAATTTGTAGAGCAGTAGTCTTTAGCACAGTCATTGACCAGAATTCGGCAAGTTAATAAAATATTTAAAATAATTAAACAATGTTATAAATTACTTAAAATGAGTTCATGAAGGCCCTCAGGGCATACCATATTTTACAGATAACAACATTTATCAGATGTATACGATTAAATGAGTTGCAGCCTTTTAAAAAAATTAAAGTACTACCAGACTTCTCCTGTTTGTTTGTTTGTTTGTTGTTAACTTTTGCTATCATAGATTAATATGGCTCTCCTCTTGCATTGTCTGCTCCAAGTAGCTGCTCATAAATTACATCAAAATTGTCTGAGTACTTTCTCACAATAGAGAATTATAAAGTAGGCCCTTGTGTCCTTTGAAATATACCAGGGATGTCGAGACTTTCTATTGACAATGCTCTTTAGAATTAGGGACAGTTATTTGATTTCAATATCTTGCCACTTTTTTAAAAAAATGGGGTTGGTCACATAGGGTGGATAGATCCAGTCGGACTTTCAGATCTGTAGCACATCTCTTGAATGCAGTAACTGCTCAATCACTGCTTGTCATAAGACTGGTCTTTCTTGAGAACCACTCTTTCTTTATTCTGTCTACAATGAGCAAAGAGTCCTTCTGAAAATCAAAACAATTTTTTTACCATTGGACAGTAATATAAATCTATGTACCTGTTTCTTTATTACTCAGACTGCCTCCCTCCTTAGTACCACATTAGGAACACAAAGAACAACTTAAAATATAGTTCTTAAGAATTTAAACTGAACCTTGGTAGAAAAGAAATGTCTGGTTCCTTTAATACTTATAGATGTCATAAAAATTGAGTCTATAATTCTTAAAGGTGTCAGGACTTTTTCTTGGTCTAACAATTCATTTTCAGTTTGATGAAACATACTTTTCCCTAGAAATTATTTCAAAGAAGGAAATTCTCTTGGGTGGATTGCAGGCTTCTTAATTTGTAGACTAAAACTTGTCAAGACATTTTCCATGAATCTGTAGCCTCATTTGGTCAACAGAAGAGATCAAGGGGAATTCTGCTTGATTATTTTTCTTCCCATTGCTTACTGATAATTTCTCTTCCCACTGAAATCCTTTGGAGAAATAATTCACCTGATTTCTCTGCCTCCTGATTTCATAAAACTATATTTATCAGTACAGCCACCAGATAGTTAGATATACTGAAGTTATTTTCTCTTGGAATGCAAAACTAGAATAAAAATATTATTTGGCAAACTCGAACTGCCACCTGTTAGCATTTTCACAGTCTGCTCTAAATCTTATTATATGTATAAAGTCTTATACCAATAAAATTACCAAGGTAAAATTCTGTTGCCTAACAATGAGGTCAGTTGAAATTTTTACTTGAAATGTATTCATAAACTTTTATATATTAGGATATCTCCTAATATATTAGAATCTATTTGTGTACCCTCATACTTTTTTTAGGATTTGATACAGTTTGGTCTATGATCACTGTATTTCATGGACCAAAATACAGTCCTTTCATTATTAAAATACATTGGTGCCTCACAAGACGAGTAACACACAAGGCGAGAAACCCGCAGGATGAGCAAAAAATTTAATCAAAAATATTCCGCTAGATGAGCCGCGACTCACATAACGAGAAACCTTCGCGCGATAACTTCCGTGTCATCAGTCAGCGTGCTCTGTATTTCTCGTTCAGGCAGCGACTTCACGCAAGAGTTCTGCCGATGCTGCCACATGCAGCTTACTGCGCGTGCGTGTGTGCGTTTTGCTGCCGCGTAGCTTACTCCATTGTTGCACAGCCAGCTAATGCATGCACGTTCTGCCGATCGTCCCTCGTGTTTTACTCATTGTTG
>JANHZU010001771.1:93141-110447 GCA_032468055.1 Acrochordus granulatus
GGAGTGGGTTGCCATTTCCTTCTCCAGTGAAGTCCTGTAGCCCATTTTCCACTAGATGTCCAGGATCCCCAATAACACCTAGCGCGGTCCTTGTTAACCCAGGCGACGACCGAGCCGGTCTGGATTTCTGTAATTTACTTCTCATATTTTTGTAAGGGGGAGACACTCTTCATCTGGCTCCTCTGATGAGACCTGTCCAGTCTGTTTGAACCTCTGGCGGAGCTCTCATCTTCTTCAGAGCACACTAGCCCCCCAACCACAGCAAGGTGGTGCCTCACTGGGGGGAAATATAATCCATCAGTCATGAATAATTGGCTCATGGTCTGATATAGTCTATGGTTATAAACTGTAAATAGTGTTGTGTTGTGCATGAATGACTTTATTAATGATCTCTTTTGGTGAGATTGGAAAGTATTACTTTCCTTGCCACTTAATATCTTGAATTAGTTTCTATGAGCAGTTTGAGAATATGATATGAAATTGATTGTTAAGGTCAATAAAATTGCAAAGCTAAGCATACTAGGAGCTAAAGGTGAAATTTTTGCCACATCAAAAATAAGTACAGAAGTATTTGGAAAATGTGTCTAGGATTAGGCCAATTAAAGTTTGTACTTGGTTCATTTTTATGTTTTAATTTAATAAATATTAAAGCTAAAATGATGAAATTAAAATGAAATATAAACTATATTTTTAAGATAATAATAAGCATATGTACAGGCAGAACTCTAGCAAAGCATATTAGCAGGGGTATCCTTTACTATATTACATATTTTATAGATATGAATGGAATAAACCACTGGGTTTCAATTTTTAAATCGATATAACTCCACAGTTCTTCCTGGAATCATGAACAAAGTTGGGAGAGTGCTTCTATCGTTAGATTCAGATTTATGAGAATAGATTAAATAGAACATGCTGCTGAGGACAGAAACTCTTCTGCTGCCATTATGAAAGCTGTTGCCATGCTCCAAGAGAGCAACTTGCCTGAAAGTTACCATGAGCAAAGTCTTCAGCAGAACTAGCAAATGTGAAGCCCCCAAATGAGATAAGATCAGAGCAGGTTTTAAAAGTCTTCTATTTCCTCAAAAGGGACCCAGACCTAACCACGACAATACCCTGGAATAACCATTAAATTATAGAAAATCAAGGTTAGCTACTTTTTCTCTGTGTGAGCCTCAGCCTTGAGATGACCTAATAGGTCCATCAGTTCTCTTTGACTCTGCCTTAGGTTGCTGTTCTCATTAAGAAGGATGGAAGTTGAAGTCAAACACCCTTGGAGGATATCAGGTAGGAAAAGTTGATTTGCACTATATCTTTATTTCCTGGGGGAAAAAAAGCTATCTTCATTTTCTAGCTAATTAGTTATGACCTTCAGTTATATACCTTTTCTTCAAACTCCTGCCTGAGTTTCTATTTCTTTTTTCAGATGATACTGAATTGTTACTACGTACATTCAGTTTATAAACATTCCTAAATATGTTGAGGTAGTATTAGGTTTCCAACAGAATTTGTCTGGCATACAGAGAGAACAATTTAGATGAGGAACTTAAAACATTTTACCCACTTTCTCCAAAGGCTGATTTATCCAACATCTTCTTCTATCTTTGCTTGAATTTATTCTACGAAAATAAATGAACTTTTAGACATTTTGAAAAGTTAGCCTGCCCCAAAGAGAGAATCACAGAGAGAAATATCTGTAGATATTCTTCTTGGAATTTATAGATATGTTTTTCACAGCTTAATCTCAAAAGGGTAATCATTGCTTCTACCCATTCTTGATGAGGTGAGGAAGAAAACTCTACAAGTTGGTATATGAGGATAGGAAGAAAAATAGTTTTACTTGATTTACACCAACAAAGCTTCAGACCAACTTATTTTATCAATTATGACTTTTCATTTAGTCCTTGTAATCACTAAAAAGAATTGAGACTACTATTTTTTGTGTTTAAAATTTTATTTCACCCTAATTTTTAATATAATTTTCTCATCAGACCCATATATATTTAATTATATTTATATTACCTGTTTATAGCCTATCTCAGCCTATCCAAATGTTAAAAATCAACTATAACTTCAGTTCTACTACTCAAGTCCAGCCTATCCTTTTTTCATTTCTTTATCCTGATTTGGACTGGATAGACTCTGAAGCAGAAGAAATGTAGAGAATTGTCTTCTGTGATATAGAATATGTGGCACAAATCATTCACATTCATTGTTTGATTCTTTAATTAATTTGTCACTCTTCTCCCTTGTGAAATAATGTTTATATTAAAGCTGCCTTTATCCCTATTTCTTATCTTAAAACCAAATGTTGCAAAGTCTCTCTACATTGTTTGGGTCTCTGTACCAGCTTCTTTTGTGTCCAAGGGCATAGCAGAGATTTATGAAAATCAGAAGAGGATTGCTAGCATCTTTTAAAAATAATGCAATTTATTATAAGGCATAAGATTTATGCCTCACACCTACATCAGATGTAGGATTTAAATATGCTGGGAGGAGGAAGTAAAAAAAAAGTAGTTATATAGATGAAGGGCCGGGGGGAGATTGCAAGTACTTAATAAACAACTATAAGGTGTGTTCAAAACCTCCTGTGTTGTCTCAGAACCTCTGAAATAGTCTGAGACCTATTGTTGTATTTAATCCTCCAGCTCAGTTATGCTGATGTAGTTTCCTTGGTCTGAACTGTTACTCTGAGATCAATAATGGAATGTCCTGGGAGGTTAAAATGTTGTGCTATTATTTTGTCCTTGTTTTGAGCCCTGGAATTAAATATGTGTCCATTCATTCTTTTATGCAAAGTCTGGCCTGTTTATCCTACACAGAATCCAGAGAGACATTGTTGGCAGCTGACTGCATACAGTATACACTGGATTTCTGTGTTAATGAACAGTTACCACTGAATGGAGTCTACCAGTCTTTTCTGCTTTTAAATTTTAAAAAATAAGCATAAATATTTTGAAATGCTTGGAAACACCACATTAAAAATTTTGTTGCAGCCATATTTTAAAGATCACATAAACCAACAAGAATGTTTTATGCTTGTCAATAGTCAATGGTTAGTAATGAATTCACTACTATAATACAAACAATACAAAATATTATTGTAAAATAACACAAAATGTCTGCCATAGTCACACAAATTGCTGCTTCATGTAAAATGCAAATAGATAAATAGGTACCACCTAAACTGGTAGGAAGGTAACAGCGTTCTGTGCGCCTCAGCGTATAGTCATGCCAGTTACATGGCCATGGAAGTGTCTTTGGACAACACTGGCTCTTCGGCTATGAAACGGAGTTGAGCACCACTCCTTTGAGTCAGGCACAACTATCAGGGGAATGTTAGTGCTTTTTCCATAATAGATAAATCATACATTTCCAAACCATTTCTTAACATCTGGAATAATACCACTTTTCCAATTTCTCAATATAATTTTTTTAGCTACACTCCCCATTCTCCATACAGCCATAATTCCTGATGGACAGTTAAATTCTAGAGCTTTGGTATTTGTTAACATTACATTAATATATTTGATATATACAGATTTATCCATATATCTGCTGATATGCATCAATGCATATTCCCAAAGGATACTGATTGATCACATAACCCCCAAATTTTTCACACTTCCAAACTAGAGAATCTAAGGTCCATCCTTCCAAATACATGTTTTGGGAACTCTAAATACAATATTTTTGATCAACCAATCTTAATCTCAGATCTACAGATACCATTTTAATATTTTAAGGACATGAATCCATTATAGGACCTTTTCAGAGACTCTAGTTCTATAGTCCATATTTGAAATACCTCAGAAATGTCAATTTTTAAAATATTCTTGAACTTTTGATAGAGATATAGGTTTTAATTCTGTTATGAATTCCATCAGATAAGAAAGCAACTCAGATATCTTTCAGGCAACCCAATATCTACTTATCTTTCAAGAGCATTTATGCAGTTTTCCCATTTCTATTATAATTAGAGCACAATTTCAAACATTGCTTTTGATGAATCAGAGAATTCCAACAGCATTATATCCGATGGCTTAACCTTTCATCTACTCTGCGACCCTTATTTTAAAAAGAATTCTAGCTGCATAAAAGGGAAAATCAGGTGTTTAATATCTAACATCAATGCAGGCATCTTAATTTAGTTTCTATTTTGCATTTCTTTTTGTAAGATATATGAACCTGAAAGAATCATGTCACCTGAATGAACCTTTGTTCAATTAGTTTGCATCTTACGGTGCTTCTTTCTTTTCTCAGTGGTTATTGTTTAATTTCTTTCTGTTCCATAGTTATATTGTTTAGCCTGGATGATCTGAGGTGTGTGGAAACAAAATCCAAAACAAGCCCAAACAAAGCAATTACCATATTGTATCACAATTTCAAGAAGTTCTTAAGAGAGCAATGCTTTTTTTAGGATTTCTGTAAAAATCTAGACAGTGGCTGAGTTTAATTGGGCTACAGATGGTATCAATGATCCATGGAGAGTATTGACCAACTGGAAATCTTGACATTGTATGTCATTGTTTTATTTTCTTGCTTGTTGAACGATGATTACAAGGCATAGTCAATTTAATATATGTCGGAGGTTGTTTTTTACAGAACTTCCATGCAAACTAATTAATGTAAAACATCATTCTACGAAGCTGCTATAAAATCAAACACCCAGTCTGGGTTAAAACAAAGTTGTTAACCATACAGGACAAATGGCATAGATTCACTCTTCAGAGACATTTTAAGTTTATTATTTGTTTGTTTATTAAATTTATATGCTGCCGAACTCAAAATGACTCTTGGTGGCTTACATTAAATTTATACGCTGCCGATTTAAAAGGGTTTTAATAATTTAAAACCCTTTAAAAAACTAAATAGACCGAGAGGAGAGGAGCTAAAGGATATATACAGTATGGGGGAAGGAGGTAAAAACTGAGCCACTAACCATGTCCAAGATGATGTACCCGCTCTGGAGCACCAAACCAGCAAGCAGAGTCAAGTCTTAAGGCTCTGATGTTCCACAGGGCAGAAGCCACAGCAGAAAAGGCTCTTCTTCTTGAACAGAGGGTCCAGAGGAGATCTCTTCTGCTAGTTCTGGTGGAGCAGGACATTTCCATTCAGGTGACATGATTCTTCAGATAGCCTGGTCCCATGCCATGAAAGGCTTTAAAGGTCAAAACCAACACCTTGAATTGTACCCAGGCGCAGACTGGCAATCAATGCAGCTCGTGGAATGAAGGTATTACGTGGGCCATTATATTGGCCCCTAAGATCATCTGCGCAGCGGCATTCTGCACCAGCTGCAATTTCCAGATGCTCTTCAAGGGTAGCCCATGTACAGCATATTGCAGTAGTCCAAATGAGAGGTGACAAAGGGCATGCATGACTGAGTGAAGGGATTTTTGGTCTAGGAAAGGGCACAAGTGGTGCATAACATGAAGTTGCACAAAGGCCCTCCTAGCTGTGACTGCTACCTGCTTTTTGAGCAGGAGTCGCAAGCCCAGGAAAACCCCCAGATTGTGCACAGGGTCTGTCTGTGTAGTGCCACCCATCAAGAGTTAAAGATGTTAAAGCTCCAGAACCAGCACACCCAGACACCCAAAACCACTCAGTTTCGCCAGGGTTCAACCAAAGCCTGTTGTCTCCCATCCAGACCAGTACAGCCTCCATACACCAAGTCAGTGCTGAAATAGCATCACTTGGATCGCCAGGAATGGAAATATAAATCTGCATATGCTTAGCAGACTGATGGTACCTCATCCCATGGTGATGGATGATTTCATCCAGCAGTTTCATGTAGATGTTAAAAAGGAGAGAAGAAAGTACTGAATCTTGCAACATACCACAAAGCAGTGGCTGTGGACCAAATTTCTCTCTCCCTATTAACAATGATTGGGAGTGGCCTTGGAGAAGGGAGCTGAACCAGCACAAAACAGCATTGCCAACCCCTTCAGCTGTCCCAAAAGTATACCATGGTTAATGGTATCAAATGCTGCCAAGAGGTCAAGGAGGGCCTGGAGAGGTGCACTATTTCCATCAGAGATCATCCACAAGAGCAACCAATGCTGTCTCTATCTCATAACTGGGCCTGAACCCAAACTTAAAGGGTCCAGAAAATCTATTTCCTCCAGGATCCTCTGAAGTTGCCATGCGACCGATTTCTCAACTACCTTCCCTAAAAAGGAAAGTGGGAGACTGGATGATAATTGTCCAGAGAGGCGGAGTCCAACAATGCTTTTAAGCAGGGGATGAACCAGGGTCTCTTAAAAGGACCCAAAACTGTCCTCTCTTGCAGTGAGGCATTAATCACTGCATGGACCCACCTGTTAGTCACCATCTTGGCAGCCTTCACCAACCAGGCAGGATAAGGATCTAATTGAAAAGTGATCACAGTGACAGCATTGAGGACCTTGTCCACTTCATCAAGGGAAACAGGATCAAATTGTTGCCAGATAACTGGGCAAAACACCTCCCTAGGCATCGCAAGTGGATCTGCATCATACATGACTTCCAACTGAGACTGAATCCAAGAGACTTTACCTGCCAGGTGTTCAACAATTCCTCTGCATGGTTCTGTAGAAGATCTCCCAAAACTCCCCTTTCAAGAAGAACTGGGTGACACTAAACAGAGTCAAAGGACAACACTCTGAAGATGCAATAAGGACAGATAAATAATTACATTTTGCCATCCTTACTGCCACAAGGTAGGCCTTAATAGCAGCTCTAACTTGTATTTGGTTGTATTCTTCCAGCAGTGCTCCAGGCATCTCTTTACCCTTTTCAGCGCCCACAACTCTTCCATGAACCAGTGTTGAGAGCAATGAGTAGAGAGAGGCCACGTAGGTGTGATCCTATCCAAAGCCTCAGCTGCCCTTTGATTCCAGGACATAACCAGGGCTTTGGCAGGACCTTGAAGCAATACTTCCAGGATACCCCCCAGTTTCCTCTGAAATTGTTCCAGGTTCATCAGACCACTCAAATAGATCCAACCTCCCCGCAAGGGGGGGTGACATAAGAGAATCTCAAAGACACCAAAAAGGCATGATCTGAAATTAGGGGAGCTTTGCTATTAACTGACCTGGTATTCATTAGCAGCAACCAGGCCATAGGGCCACCAAGGGTATATGGACCAGTTGCTGAAACACACAACTGATACTAAATGTCGAGGACGTCTTCCCCTGCAACATCCTGCCCTCCAGCTCCCATAATATCCCATTCCCGTTACCAACTGTATATAATCTCCTACTCTAAAACCTCAATATTGCTCCCCAAAAAACAAACCCAGACAACAGAGGGAGTGATGAAGACAGGAGCCCCCAGCACTGTAGCATAAGCTCTCAGCATCTCACAGGGCTCCTGCCTCCCCCCTTCCTCTACACAAACATACAATGCCCATCCCTCCACATCAAGCTCTCTCACTAGAGGGAGGGCAAATTCACTAATTCCTTCACCAAGCTCTCACCATGGGTAAGGGTCCATACAATAACACACCCTGGAACCAGCCCCCAGCCAAACAAGGCCCATAATTCTTCCAATGTGGCCAACCCACTTTCTCTTCAGTTCCATTGATGGCCACAATACCCCACAAAATCCTAAGCATTGTGCCAGCAAAGGCCCACATTTTTAATTGCAAAGCCACTAAAGTTTTACATTTTTTAATTACAAAGGCATTAAATGCCTCACATCTATGTTTTTACATTTTAACCCCAACATCCTTGCCATTTTTTCAACTGCTCACAGCATTTATGATTTCCTTTTAATTAGTTCCCATCCCCACACCAATACTTAAAACATTATTTTCAATTTTACTCTTCTATATATCACAATCATGGCAACACAGACTTCAAACAAAACTCCTTTCAGCATTACTTTTGCCCTGCTTCATCCAAAGTAATTTCTTAATTTTATTTTTAATTCCACTGATACTGTTGGAGGATTTTATTTAGCCCTCATCTTTCACTTCCAAAATAAGTGTTCAGTTCCATCAAAATTCCTCTTTTATCCTTAAATATAATTTTCTGTTTCACTACATTTGCAACTCTTTCTTTTTTTATACATATTATAGAATGTTTTCCTCTCATCCTCATTTTTTTCAGCATCTTTATATTTTTTCACATCCACAGTCTCTTTGACTGCATTATTCACAAATTGTCCTTTTCATATTTCCCATTAGTGTAACCCTCATATCTTTACCTCTCTCATTTTCTTCTGTATTCATTTTTTCCAAGAGCCATTGTTGACACCATTAAAAATGGTTTGTTCCACTTTCAAAAACACTCACCCTTTCTAATTATCTGTTTTGAATCATAAATCATCAAAACAGTAATTATTTTTTTAAAATATATTTATTCCTTTGCCATCTGTATGCATGAATAGACATTTGTTCAAGCTACTTATTTGAAAACTCAGAACCATTTTCCAATAACATACTCATCAGAGAGTTGCCATTCTCACTGTGGGACCTTTGAATAGGCCAATTACTTTTTTTACATACTCTCTTCTCATTCCCATTCATTTATTTATTCATTCAATCATGTCATTCATACATTCCTCCCTATTGCATTCATTTATAAAGTTACATATTTTTGTCAATATTCATCCAAGCGTCTTCCATTATCACCACTCATTGAAGCATGAGAGAGATGGGTGGTTCAAAAATGTGAAAAATAATAAAGAACTCACTAGTCAATCGATTCTTGCTTTCATATTAACCCATAACAATCTATATGACACCAGCTCATGTTGTTTAGATATTCGTGTGAATGCATTGACAATGTTACCTAATTTGGTAATGAAAAGAATCATGCTCAGAGAGGACCTTGGACTCTGCATTTTACCTTGCCACCAGGGCTGAATTAGAAAACAATCCATTTAAACAACAAAAATTAAACAAAAATTCCAGCTTCTTCTCCTCTTTACCTCTCCTATTCTTGTTTTCAGTGGAACCATGACAACTTCCTTAAGCATTTATATTTTCCTCATTAGACAAAAAACAGCCTGCTCCCATTGTATCTCTTCCTCAAGTCTTGAAGCACAGAAGTCTCACTACAGTGCTTATTCCTCTGGCCATCATGGATTCCACTATAATAGTCTTAAGGCTTTTTTGTATACTAATAAAATAATAATTGACCCAAATGCATGGGGCTGGCAATTCACATTTCAAAGTAGCCTCCAAGTACAAAATGTGCAAGAGGTACTACATTCAGGTGTCTGTGGGGATTGTACGTGTTTGGCACTAAGAGCCAGAACAACGCGACTCATGAAGAAGCCCGCAATGTCCAGAAAAAAAATCACTAGTTCTCATGAACATGCTTAAATGGACTATCATAGCTATGATCAATAAAGGCTTCCACAAAACAATTTTTAAAGAATATTGGAAGGTATAGATCTGATTTTCAGTCTCTGTTCTCATTTCACATGCATCATTGACTGCTAACAGTAAGTATGGGTCACTTTGGGCAAATTCTGTCTAGTATACCACAAATAAAAAATAAAACTGTACTACAAATATGTTCAACTCTTCCATACAAATATGCTCTTTAATTTAAAGACCACTTTTCAAGATAACATATTGTTATCTGAAATTAACTTGGAGATGTTTGCAACGTAATAAGAAATACTCAGGATTTATAAGCAGCAGAAGCTAAATTAAGCATGTTTGGCTTTAAGCACCATCTCATCTCTCAGCATATCCATTCTGAGCATCTTTATTTCATGATCTTTGCCATTATTTTTTCTTATTTGACACTGACACAGGAACTTTATCATTCTTGAAAAAAGGACAGCAAAATAAATTTTACTTATCTCATTAAGATATGGACAGTGGATCAGCAGAAATTCTCCTGAGTAAGGTCAAATTAAAAAATGACAGTAAGGTGAAAGAAAGGTGCAGGAAACCTGATGTTTCTGATGAAAGCATCCCAAAGGCAAAGCAATTTAAAGTTCTCAGAATTCAATCACTTTTTAACCTGAGACACTATTTGTAATATTCAAATAATATCATAGTAAAAATTAAAATCAGGTGAGTTTCTCAAAAGATCAATTTGAACAGAGGTATGGACATTTAGAAAAGTGACAGAAAATCTTTTAATGCTCAAGTTTTGTAGCAAAATTGCAAAAAAGCAAACTTTCTTAAAAAAACAACTGGACTTTTATTATTAGAATAAATAAAAATCCAGTTGCCTTTTTAAGAAAATTTCCATTTTTTTGCAAGTTTGTTCTAAATCATGACCTGGATTAATGGGAATATTCATAGATATTTTGCTCATGATTTGATTTTCGATTTTCTGCTCAAGAGTTGATTTTCTGAGGAAACAATGGCAATTAGAATTAAAGGCTTCATAAAGTAATTTATGGTCCTTCACAAAATATTGCTCTCTTAAATATATATTTGTTCCTTAAAATGATGAGATTTTCCCATACATTGAGAATACATTGAGAGTGATGCTTATTTTTGGGAATGCATAATAATATATGGAAGTGTAAACAACTTATTTTGACTCACTCACCTAACTCCAGCCTTTGTATCTGCCAGCCAAGTTCAGAAATAAAAAGTGAAGCTTCCCTAATATTGCTGTCAGTACTATCATCTACTCCAACCAGAAGCCAAGGAATCTCTTATGGTCCAAATGGCATAATCTTGATCTTCTTCACCCCCACACCTACATCTTGAGTAGATGAAGAGATGATAGAAACGTAACCCATTATCATCTCTCCTCCATGCTATCTTTTTCCATTTTACCCATCTCCCAGTTGTTACACTTTAAAAAGAAAAAAATCAAATATTGAAATATTAGCTATGAAGAAATCATTGGAATGGTAAAAATGGATAGATCAGTTTCCTGCTTCATTTCAGTTTTCTAAGCTATACAATTCTTGTATAGACATCTTGTATACACATTTTGCTTCCATCTTCTGTCAATTACAAATTGAATTTGATCATTAAACTCATCAACTCCCTCTTTCTCTATGTTAGTGGTTGGATCATAAACTTGAATGAGCATCATATTAAAGAGTTGTCCACAAAGTCTAATTTATTTTATTTGGTTAGTGATTACACTGCAGCTGAGTATTGTTCTTGATATACCCTTCCTAATTCTAAGCAAGGCTGTTCCTTCTTTGTTTTTCATATCTTGAGTAATGGTGTGATTTTCTGACTGAAAGTGTCCAATCTAGCTAATTTTACTGATGCCATGCCTAAGATAATTTGTAGACATTTCATCTCTCTTCTCACTGTTTTGAGCTTTCCTGGGTTTATGATTCTTACATTCCATGTTGCTACTGCAATTGTGTTTTTGTAGCTTCAGAGTTCCTTTGCTTGTATGGCAACATCGGCAACTAGACATCCTGAGAGCTGGGGTGGGGAATGGAGACATATTGTGAAAAGAAGTTAAATGAGATCCAAGACTGAGGCTTTGTAGAAATTGGCTCTCCATGTTATTTTCTACACATTCTTTTTCCTTTTTTAAAAGCACTATCTATATTTTCTGCATTTCACTTTTCCATGTCTTCTCTTTCTGCACTCCCCCCAACCCCATCCTCATCCCCCTTTGATCATCAGCATATCTGTATATATACTTGTAACTTATACTAAGAATTCATGCTTCTGATAAAATAAATGATATTCATTAAAACTATAATATATTGTTGTATTTTTAGATGCTCAAGTGGTATAAAACTCTTTTTCCATGCTATTGATGATGAATTTGTGTGTATTTTAATAAGGTACTAAATAAAACAAAATTATATTATTATCCATTCACATAGTCATATAGATAAATCTTGCTACTCCCAGCTTGGGCTATGTTTTATCTTGATATTAAGATGGCAAGCCTACCAAATGTTGAATCAGACAATGTTAATTTAACATTGAAAGGTTCCAATACTTAAGATTTTAAATACCTCAATCTTCAATCGATATGGAAAGATCTATCAACCACTTTGTCTCATATTTTCAATTTCTTTAAAAGTCCATTTTTTTCTGATTGATTTTTGAAAGAGTTGAGGAACATTGTTTAATTCTTTTTTCAAAATGAAGAAATAAAAAAGACTTCTCTCTTATTTTTCTGATGTGGATTACATTTCTATATTTCTAAATGTTTATAATGCTTTAGAAACTTTCAGCTTTAGCTCTTTTTGTGGAATAAGATGGATTAAGACTTTGTTTGACCCCCAAAAGGCTACTTCTGAAACACATTGTGCATGCCATCTGTTCAAATTATTTTTGTTTCTCATCATCGGTTTTGCGCTTGGGTCTCCTTTGTATCGTCTTGTTTTGAATTCAGAGAAAACATGTCTATTCTCTGCCATTTATAAAGCTTAATTTCATGCTTATCAGAAAATAAAATATCTTGAGGAAATATTTAAATTTGTAACAAGGATATTTGTGGTAAAAGAGTTCAGGTACATCTCTCCATGTAATATTAAGTCTGTTGTTAACTGCTGTAAAGAAGACAGAAAGTCACTTCCTTAAATATCTTTTTATTTTCTATTTTCCACTCTTTGTTCTTCTCTATTTTTATTTTTTCTCATAATATGATTTTATATTACCTTTCACTATTCTTAAAATATTAATAAAATATGTTTTAAAAGATTATTATTATCCTGTTCTAAGATGAAGAAGCCAGTTCAATAAAAACAAAAAAATTAGGTTCTTGTCAAAACAATGCAAGCATCTAAAAAAACCAGAATGTGGAAACCAAAGAAAACTTTAACTTTTGGGAGTGTACAGCTGTAAATTATATGCTTAAGACTAGCAACAGAAAAGAAATGGTGTAATGATTGGATTCATCGTATTCTTCCAAGCCCAATGAAAAGCTGGAAAGAAAATATATAAAAGAACTTGGGACTCCAACAGTCTGTCATTAGAGTAACTCTGAAACTGAATAGAACACAACTAAATTGGTTGAGACAAAAAACTGTTAAAAGAAGAATGAAATTCAAAAATAGGCTACATCAGGTTGGGAAGATATGGGAGAAAAATCACACACACATAGACACAAACACACAGACTCCATTCCCCCAGTGTTTAGGGTGGCCATTAAAGCAGCAGCTCAAAATATTTGTGTCCCCGCCATTCTAAGTTCCCTTCTTGCAAAGGGTTATATGATCCAGAGCTGAGCTGCTATTAAGAGGTAGAAAGAACTAAAATTTACACGCTTTCCCTAACTTACTTTTTTATGCAAATATGACCTTACATTACCGTTCTGCTTTCTGACAACTTTCAAAGTCTTTTCCGATTTTTCCACTTTTTTATTTTTTTTGCTTTTCAACCTATTTATTTCCTGGCTGGTTGCTAAACTGGCATGACTATAATTACTGGCAGTAACTGGCTTTTTGCGGCTATGCAATTCCATGACTACCCCCTGTTCCCCCTGCAAATTAATTATTTACTGTGTAATTCTATTCTGTTCTTTTTAACCCAACTTCTGGGTTTCTTTTAGACTTAGCCTTACCATTGCAGCTTAGGAAACAGCCTGCAAGTAAAATAAAACATCAGTATCTTTTGGTGAAAAGATGGGCTTATTGTGTTTTCCACCCTGAATTACTTCAAGAAAAACGACATTTGTAATGTTTACTGCAATGTTCTCATAACATGTTCATGAAGTATCACTTCTCTTTTCTATATATGCTGCACATCTACTCTGGAAAAGTAGGCATCCCTCACTATAAGTGGGATTTGTTAATGCTTAAAGCTTCAATGAATTATTCAGCTTTTACCCTTCTTGCTTTGCTGAACGCCTATTCAACTCTGAGCGCAGATTCATATCTATAAATTCAGGCTGGCTTTTGCAGCTCCAATTTCATGCTTGGCCTTTTCTAAATTACAATAATGGAAGAAATAAATAAATGAAATAAACAGCATGGGTACACAAATTGCATTAAGTAACCACCGGCCTAAGTCTTCACCTCCTTTTTTTTCCAAAATACTAGATGTGATGCCAGAAAGTGAAACAGGATCAGCCAAATCCGATTGGCCATCTCACAGTTGGTTGCAGTCCAATAAACAAATTAGGAGTAGGGTTTAATAGGACTGGCCATGCATAGGTCTAAGTTATTAATGATATAATGTTTTTCTGCCTCTTACCAAGGAAGGCTCATCTCACTTCAGAGCCTTGTGGAAGTTGTTGAAAACCTTCTTTTTCCAGGAAGGCCTTATTGCCTAACATGTTAGGTCTCAAAAGCTTAGCAGAATTAGGCTTTGTTAGTATGAATGGGAAAGTCTCAGGAATTTTGTGAAAGACTAAAGGCTAGGCTGGAAGTAAAAAATAGACAACAACAAACCACTTCCAAAATTGAATGGATAAGCCTATATAGTTAAATTTGAAGGCTATACTTTTAATCTTTCAGTGTTAAATCTTACTGTTTTTTATTATTCACTTGCTGTTCTAAGATTGTAAATTTTACAATGATATATCTTTGCAATTGTTTGTTATTTTACTGCATTTCTGTTATTTTATTGTTGGCATGATCTGCTTTTCTTTTTCTACACTTTGCTGATTAGGAAAGACATCATTTTCAGCTTTTAGCTATAATTCACACATTTCTGGAGAACAACACCCTGGTTTCAAATATTTGTGAATAATAAGAGCATAAATTGGCAAATGTTTAAACATTTAATAAAAATAGTCATGATGTAGAGGGATCTTGGTTAATAAAACAAGAAAATATGAAGCAAATAGATTATGCAGATAGTAACAGGAACTAGAAACCCCCAAAAAACGTCCCAATAAATATTTTTTTACTGGGCATGACCACCTTATTTCTAAAACAAAGAGATAAGATTGATACAGAATGTAAGTGCTACGAACAATATTAAACCTTGCTTGACTATTCATAATTATATGAATACGAATTAAATGAATATGTATCCTAGAAACATGCATATTTCACTCTTGTTTCTATCTAAGTGCCTTTTTCCATCCTGAAGAAATGCCAGTGGAATAAAAAAACTTCATATTAACTCCTTCTAGCTTGGTGGTTCTTCACTTGGGATATTTTCTCAACAACAGTAAATGGAGATGCTAAAACACAGTGACTCAGTTGCTGGAAAAATAGAAATTTAACATTTCTTTCTGAAATATACAAGATTTGAAAAACTAAGAAAGACTGCATATATTCATCTACAGAAAAGTCTAATTCATCATACAAAAAAGTCAAATTCTTGGTAAATCTGAAAAATGGACTTATTTGAGACTAATGCAATAGAACCCACCGGCCAACAAAATATACTGCTGAACTGGATGAAGCATTAATCTGATTCCATATGTGGCAACTTTGTATATCTCAGCCAATTTTTCTTTATTCTGACATATCTTGATTAGAGACTGATTTGAACAATCAATACCACATCCACAGTCTATGTGTGCTTAAAACAGAATATTACCATCTGCATCATTATTATATTTATATTGTATATAGTATATTATTTATACTAAGTTTCAATTTTGAAACTTAGTATAAATAATATAAAACAAGAAACTCACTTAGGGATACTCCCCTTAATTAAAAACAACAGTTAACAACTAGTTTAGTTACAGCTAAAACTAGGCCATACAATTCAGTATAGTTTGTCCATGTTCTACATTTAGTCCATTGATAATTATCTGGAATTCTATTTTATAATATACAAATCAGTTATCCCCAATAGTTTTGGCACAATTATAATCCTTCTATTTCATGTTTTAAATAAAAGCTCCTACCTTTCTTCAGTAAGATCTCACTAGTCTTAACAAGTTAATATATTTTAGAATAAAATTGACCCATCATCATTTTAAATTACTTTTCCTCCCCTTATTAATTTTATTTCAACTGAGGATAAATGAACAGCAGGCTTTGTACTTTGGAGAACATTGAGATCTGTGGGAGTTTTATATAAAAATGTTCAGTCCTTCCCAAAGCACTAAAATACTTGTCAAGCAAATTGGAATTGCTCAAGGAGAAAGACAAAAAGCCCTTTTAGAAAATAGCACAATTTTTGAGGAATTGGCATTGTTATGTCTAAAATAAAACAGGAAGTACTCAAAACTAGCTTTCACAAATAATTTTGGAAAGAAAACTTAGATTCTTTTTTTCTAAAGGAACACAATTAGTTATTTTTCTAAATGTCAGAGTTAAAAGTAATTCAGTCTTCTAAAAGCTTTTTTCCAGATTAAATTGCAAGTCACCATTTATGGCTGAAACCTGAAATCTGGCAGAGAAAGACATAATTTTAATTAAACTTTTTAAGTGCCATCTAGTGATTTTAAGAATATTAATGAAGATTTGATGCTAGTCTACAGTCATAATAAAGTTTAACTAACAAACGACTTTTCAGGTTGGAGTTCATTTTATCTGTTTTATTTTTTTTAGAGTAAGAAACATGTCTTTCTGCCATATTCTAAATGCAATTTACACATTGCTAGAAAACAATGTTCATAAAATTATTGAAATATAAATACTGAAATAAGACTGTATCAATGCTAACAATAGTTTTTGTTGTGTGTTATTTTTCATAGGAAGCAAAGTTTAGCCCTTTGTTTTCCCTCACCAGATGGAACCGGGAAAACTGTGTCCTGGCTTCTCAATAATACAGTCTGTCCTCTGAATTCTTGGCTACACCAAGTAAGAGATCTGTCACAGGAAGCTTAGAAAAGATACTTAAAATATAATGTTCCATGCTACACTAGGTCTAGTGAAATAAATAGCATTTTGAAGCTAATGACACAAAACAGCATGTTTCAAAATTAGAATCATTACTGTTAACATTGTTCCAGTGGACAATATAGATTGCAAAATCACCATAATTGTGCTTTTTTTTTGCAATATCTCGACAGCAGTGGGTCACTGTAATCTCCCATACCTGATAGAACATATTATTTAACACAAAAAGAGTTTTTCAGGCTATTATGATGACTCTCTTTTTGACTTTCCGATCAATCTTTTATAGCTTTTCATACTTATTAAGAAAACAAATGCCAAATTCAAATCAGTTTTTTATGTAATCCATAACAAAAATTGAAGTTGTAAATAACGTTATCTGTTCTGTTTCCTGGACTCCTTTGGACACAGAAGGTTGAGTTTACATTGCACATAAAAATACCCATGTGTATATACATGGTCCAAGGACATGTGCTCAAATGCCATTTTTGTCCTAAAATATAGATTTTAGGTATAGGTAGTCAAACAGTATAGGTAGAAGGAATAGGAAGAACACCGCAATACTCCTTAATCATGACTTTCCAACTAGACTATTGCCAGTTACGCCCCTTCCTGGACCAGGAGTCCCTACACTCAGTCACTCATGCCCTCGTCATCTCAATCCTGGACTA